>JAUMHN010262031.1:0-19466 GCA_032360265.1 Heliamphora ciliata | reverse complement strand
ACGTTTTGGTGAAAATCATGTTTTGACATGTTTTGTTTGATCTCCATGGTTCATGGATTGGATCCCTTTATATACATTTATTGTATATCTATTTTGCGAGTTGGTTTTGAAATATTTTTCATAGATGTACCGTGACAGTGGATATTGTCGAGTTGGGTTTCCATTGCTCCTCGGTGTATGTCCGAAAACATGTGCACCGTTGGTGCTCTGTACCTTCGGATTAGTCCCCGTAAATTGAGTATGTGTGGGTACTTTGTACCCTCGGGCTTAGGTCCCGTAAATTAAGCAATAGGTGCTCTGTACCTTCGGGTTATTCCCGTAAATTGAGTGGTTCGGGTGCCTTCGTGAATGGCATCGTTGTCGTGACTCCGTATAGAACTTGTCATTACTAAGCGTACGGGTCCAGGGTAATGGATGAGAGTTTATAGTTGTTGCCTTTGTCTATGTGGCAGAGTCGGTACATAGGATTATATTTTACCGTGTCTCTTCGATTGTGTATCCCCGGGTGAAGAATATTGTGTTTTACTGCTTTCTCTTAACTGTGGCATGATATTTGTCAGGATTATATGCATAGTTTCAAGGATGAAAATTGTGGTTTTCAGATGGAAAGCTGTTGATTTTTGAGAGAAAAATCTTTGTGGCTTTTGTGGTCGAGTTAGCTCCCACCATATAATTGCATGACTTGTATTACAGTTTATAGCCTATTTTTCTATTGGGCTTCGGCTCACGATGTGAAATTTTTGCTGTAAAACCTTTTTCAGGTGAGCACGTGGAGTTGACCTAGTCGGAGAGGTGATGGAAGACTTGCTGTAGTTTTCCCTTTTTGAGACATGTACTTACACATGTGACGCCTGTTGAGGCTGATTTTGTACGCCTTTTGGCGATATGCTTATTCATGTATGAGAATGCATGTTTTCTGTTTATGAGAGTTGAACTTGAGAAATCTTTTATCCAAATGTTGTATTTTGATTATCAACTGTGAAACGTATTTTCTTAAATGGGTGTTTTGGTGGGTTTTCGCGTGACCTGGACGATTGGGGCGTGACATTTCAGGTATTCAATCCATTGGTGTTGTCTCATATTGAGATCCTTCTTAGTGAATAGGTACTTCAAACTCTTGTGGTTAGTGAAAAGCTCAAACTTCATCTCGTAAAGGTAATGCATCCACAACTACAATGCAAATACCACCGATGCTAGCTCTTGGTCATGGGTGGGATAATTTTGCTCATGAGTCTTTATTTGTCTTGATCCATAGGCTACGACCTTGCCATTCTGCATTAGCACATATCCTAGTCCCTCATTAGATGCGTCACAATACACCGTGTACCCAATTTCTCGCTCGAGTATGACCAGAATATGGGCACTAGTCAATCTCTTCTTAAGCTCCTAAAAGGAAGTCTCACACTTATCGATCCATTCAAACTTTATTTCCTTTTACGTCAACCTTGTTATTGGGTTCTCAAGGCTATCTTTAGGATATCTTCTTCTTTGACTCGGAGTTGATGATAGCCTAATTAAAGGTCAATCTTGGAAAAATAGGCCGATCCTCGGAGTTGATAGAAAAGGTCGTCTATTTGAGGTAAAGGGTATCGATTCTTGATCATTACCTTGTTCAGCTGTCGATAATTTATGCAGAGCCTTAAAGTCCTGTCTTTTTTCTTGGCAAACAACGCTGGTGCACCGCATAGCAAAGTGCTAGGGCGGATAAATCCCTTATTAAGCAACTCCTGTAACTGTTCTTTTAACTCCTTCAGCTCGGTGGGAGCCTTTGTATGCGCGACGATCAAATTCGAGGAAGTTCCTGATGGAAGCTCGATGGAAAAATTAATCTCCCAGTGCGGTGAGAGTCTAGGAAACTCCTCTAGAAACACATCCTCATACTCGCATACAACTCGTGGTAACTCCACGACTGGTCGGTTATGTGTACTGGCGAGCATACAAGCTAATCTTCCTGTGAAGTCACATAATCCGCATGCCCTTAGGCTAACTGGTGTAAGGGTATCATGCCGTTCTCCTTGGATTCGCATAATGGTTCTATCTTCTGCATGTGCCCAGATCTTCTTTTGACGATAATCGATGAGAGCTCGATGGCTAGAGAGCCAATCTATGCCAAGAATTACGTTATAACCGATAAGGTCCATGACTCGTAAGTCATATGACATAAGGGTGTCGGTCACTCTCAACGTACATGTTCTACAAACAAAATCTATCCGTGCACGGTCTCCTATGGGTGTAACTATGCTCAAGGTTTAGTTTAATGTTTCTGGTTCGAAGTGTAGGGTTTTGATGCAAGTTAACGATATAAAAGAATGGGATGCTCTAGAATCAAACAATTCTTTAACTAATGTATTAAACAACATAAACATATCTTAAATGACCTGGTTATCTTCTATTTCTTCTCCTTACAGAGCAAAAATCCTTCCTCCTCCTGGCTTGTTCCCATTGCCATTCCTGGCATTTCCTAGCCTAGCTCTGTTGTTAGGACCCCTTTGAGGCCTCTGATCCTTGTTGAGTGGTGGTCTCCCTCTTCCATTCAGTTGATTGATCACTGGCCTGGCATCTTAGATAGGTTGTTGGCATCTCTATAATTGTGGATACGGCTGTCTCCTTTGTTGCAGTTGATTCCTGAAGTTCCCATGTCCCACACGGGGACATTGTAACCTTTTGTGCTCGGGCTGGCCGCATTTATAGCAGACCCTTGCTACTGTATGTTGATCCCTTGCTTTCCCTGGTAGGTTGACTCGATAATACGGCTTTTTAGGAACGAATCCCCAATTATTCCTCAGCGGTCCACCGTGACAAGTATTCCCTTTCTTTTGGTTTCAAATCCTCCTAGAGTCGGCCAAATTCGTCTATGCCAATAGTGCTTCTCGTAATATTTGTATGTATGTTGGAAGCTGTAAGTAAATGACCCTAGCTCGAATTGAGGGTTCCAGGCCCCACTCGACTTTTCAGGCCCTCGATTCTTTATCAGGTGCAATGGTTGCGGTGAACCGACTCAACTCTTTGAAATGGTTGACGTACTGGGTCACCAACATAGATCCATATTTTAGCTCCAAAAACTCTCTGATCTGTCCTTATCGAAAAAGGGCAGGAAAGTACTTCTCCAAAAATCATTCTTCAAACTGGTTCAAGGTCAGGGCTGCTACGTCTTGGGTGTTATTAATCATGGACCACTAGTGGTCGACCTCCCCTTCCAGAAGGTGTGCATTTAAAGCTACTTAATTGGCTTCAGTTTGTACCCCCTTGGTGTTGAATAGCATCTTAATGGCTCTCAGCCATTCCTTAGCGATCCTCTGCTCAGCTCCTCCCTTGAACGTAGGGGCTCATTGTCTCCTTAGTTTTGACAGAAGTCATGCTCTATCTCAAACTTGGGGGCAGTTGATGTTGGTGGAAAGCTCACGTAAGACCTAGGCTAGTCCTTGCGCTTCTTCATTTACAGGTCCATTCACTTGTAGTTGGTTAGGTCGTGTACGCGCCATCTTAAATAAAAGAGGGAAGATGTTATGGTTTGTGGGCTATTTTAAAATCCTTAATTGTTTTTAGGAATTGGGATCTTGTGGAGTTAAGTTAAGATTATTTCAGTGAGCATTCACTTGCAAGATGGCTTATGGAGAATTTTATAACAAAACACTTATATTTCATAACATTAAGTTCAAGTACATAACCAAATGAGAATACAAGTTTTTTAAAAGGATCACAAAAGAGAGAGGTACAACACATAACATATAAGGGTCTAACTAGAACAGATGTGGATAAAACCAACGGACTTTGATCTCGTACTCCCATATTGCTTCTAGATTTTCATAACATTTCCATTGCACTTCCACCTGCCATAGTCCTGCGCGTCCCCTGCAAGTTCTATCAGTGATGGTGATAAGAACTTTAGTATAGGCCTTAGGGTCATCGAAGGCTAATGTAGGGCCCTGCGGGTCCACTATCCCTCTTTCGTCTTGCGGTCGCTGAGTCTATAGCCATTTGACTCCAATCGAATCCCTCAATCTATCCTCAAGATCCTGTGGCACTCCTATTTGGTAGTTTGTCTCGCTTAGCGTCTCTAATACTAGTAGAGGCCCTATCAAGCAAGGAAAGGCCTCAGGCTTCCTCCATTCACATTTGATCTTCAAGCAGATCCTAGCGTAGACCCACTCTCCAACTCGATAATCTCGGCAGTAGTCTCGGTGACTGCAGTAAATCTTTGCGTTGGTGATGTCATCCTCGTCAGACTCGGGCTGCGGCGTCTTCGTCAAGTCAAATATGATGGTAATATCATCTTCCTCTTCGTCCTCCTCCTCGACATCTTCTTCTTCTGCCTCATCCTATCGGTGAAAATCCATGCTAGTGGTATGGCATCGATAGGATCCTCTTTTACACCAGGTACTTCCTCTAGGTCTGAGTCTTCTGAGTCTGAATCCCCCTTCTTGCTTCGAACTGGAAGACATCCTAAGAAAAGAGAAGGTTAGGAGACTTAAGGTAAAGATTTTCAAGTAATAGTATTATAGGAGTTAAACTAAGTAATATAAACACTCTACAAAATTCCTATGCTATAGAACTCATAGTTTCCTGTAACCTAAGGCTTGAAGGTTCACTAAATCTAGATTCTGATACCAAGTTGTGATGCCCAGGCTCCTGAGCACGTTAAGACATACATAGGAGTAAAATATGGGTTATATTAACGTTTCATCATATATATTTATTAACTATTATTTCAAAAAAAATCTCGGTAAGCTCACAAAAGATAGATACTATAATCATCCAATATGTGATTACAAAAAATACAGCCAATATCTTGAGGCGACAACAACAACAAAAAAAAAGATAACAAAAGATCGTTTCAGCATCAATTAAGCTTCGCCTGGACCATCGTGTTCCTAGTACTCACCATGTTCAGTAGGCTCCTCGTCATAAGGTAACCCTTCTTCTTCACTTGTGGCATTAATTCTATGAGCCGAAACCTAGAAGAAAAACTCCAAACCCTACTAATCTAACTCAAGGCACAATTTCACCAAACATATTCCATAAAACACTACTGCGTTTATATAATTAAAGAAAGAGGATTTAAAAGTGAATTAAACCAAATTACACACGCATGGTAAGCAGGTGAAATATAAAGTACGTTAATAATAATTACCCAAAAAAAAAGTATATTTATATAATTATAGAAAGAGGATTTAAAAGTGAATTAAACCAAATTACACACGCATGGTAAGCAGGTGAAACATAAAGTACGTTAATAATAATTACCCAAAAAAAGTATGTTAATAATGCATAAGATGTAATGTCAGAAATGTTATGCATATGCCCCACTCGACTATACGCCACAATCAACCCACGAAACTCCACATCAGGAATTCAAAAGTAGACTTCATTGGACAAATTGAATACTAAAGCCATCAATCGAGCCTCGTTGTGAATAATAACCTCTTCACCTGGTTACATACCGCAGCTGTTTTATTTAATTACAATGGCGTGGGATCGGGGACCAACTAGGGTTTTTATCCAGACACTCCAACCTTAAGATTCGTGATACCTTCGATAGTGTCAACCCAAATCTAAGACTAGTTTATCACAAAAAATGGGAGGTGTACCCAACACAAGAATCTGAGTGGCACCATAACATTCCCATATGTTAGGTTTTCATACGCCAACGTTCCCGATCACGGTGGCATATAGTGGCCATTAGACTCAAGACGTGACACGGTTCAATACATAACACAGCTCAAGACGTATATGGTCCATCATTAACACCTAGGCAACAAGGATTTACTGAACAAAATATAAGCACACCCACATCAACCATGATTAAGGTACGACCCAAAATGTATGAGGGATAACCCATAAGATACGTCTAGCGCCACAATCACAATGCTCATGGTATAACTATAATAATACACATGATACAACCGTTCATATCATGAAGTATAACTAAGCATACCATGAAGTACAGCTAAGCTTAGCATGAAGTACAAGTCACGAATTACTTAACACCTTACTTTTAACTTTTTAGTCATTAATTTATAATTTACAGCAACAATTTGGGATGTTTAAACTTTGAATTAGGTTTTGATTTTTTGTCATAATAGGGATTAAAATATCCTTAACAAGTCTTATAAAGAACACCTAAGTTAAAATTTATGAATTTTAGGTGATATAGCCTTCACAAAATACAGTGCTATAGGTGCTCTTAGCAAATCGCTACGACAAGGCACATAGAAGGCAATACGTTTGGGATATCTAGACAAATTCATTTGGGATAATTTCTGGATATGTTCTAATTTAAGATGTCCTTTAAAACTCTCATGAAGGATGCTCAGTAGTGTTCTTAAGAAAATATTTGAAATATTACCCATTTAAGAAAGTGTGTTAGGTTAGCATACTCAAAACTCAAGAATGGTGAACTTTTGCAGTAAGAACAAAGAATATAAAAATGATTTGAGAGATCAAACAGAGACTAAGGGACCTGATTTTTGGATAGCATTTAGATTAAAATGTTCCTAACATTTCTCATCAAAAACACATTTTGGATAGGCCACTAAAAATATAAGTTTTGGGTTACACAAAAATATTGGACAGCAAGAATTTTAAATCACTGAACATGGACATCACATTTTAGAGAGGTTTTGACTAACCAAATCTCAACAAAAATGGCTCATTGTTGGTGTGTAGGTAAATAAACATGTTAGTTACAACTTTTGTGAAAAGGTCAAAGTTCAGTTCTCAATTTAAAATAAGGTTTTTGTACCTCTGCAACAGAGGTTGATCTAAAAATTACACGTTTTTGTAGAAAATTTGTATTTCGGGTTTTATAAGATCAAAACAGTTCAAACCTATTTTATATGAAAGATAACACAAAAATCTAAATCTTGACATAAAACACACCGTTAGATATTTTTTTATATTTATTTATGATTTTTCAAACACAAGTCCAGCAAGTAGAAAATTTTAAAACTCAAAACTAACTACTTCATTGTCTAGCATGTTGCATGTCATGGATGAGCATATATTATTTGCATGCATGATATGTCAACTTAAAAATCATAACTTCAACACCCAAATATGTAAATATTTCCATGGAACTCAATAAAAATTATATGCATAAGCAATAACACACAAGAACACACCAAACACCCCAAAAATGTGACTCTTACGCCTTTGATGTTAGGTTTTGATTCTTGATCTTGTTTTTAAATTTGAGAATGGTGTGAGGGAGGTTTGAGATGAGTGAGATCACAGGGTATTAGAGTTTTCTTACCTAGTAATGGTTCTTTTTGAGGGTAAGAATCAAGGACTTGGCTTTGAAGCTCTAAAACTTCACCTTGCTCCTTCTTGCTTCTCCTTCACACCTCTTGAACACTTAGCTCCAAGATTTTTAAATTTGTAGCTCTCTCTCTCTCTCTCTCTCTACCTCTCTATGCCGAAAATGAAGGGGGAAGGGAAGATGAGTTGCCCTCCTTTTTATAGAAAAATTTGGTAATGAACAAAATGATTAGTTTTGTAAGAATTTTCAAAAAAACTAATTTCCTATTGATTGCATGGAAGGTGGGATTCTTTTTTTAAAAAATGTGTAAGGAGAAAAAGAAGGGAAAGTCGGCTAGGTGGGGTTTTGAGCCCAAAAATTCAGATTGGGTTATTTTATAGCATTGTTTAGGTGTTTTGATGATATATTTGTACTACGTTGTTGAAGAAAAAATTTTAAAAATTAATTTAATATATGTTTTTTTGTCTCTTTTTCTATAGAAATGAATTATTTTTGTAAATTTATGATTAGTTTATTATATTTGTAGTTTATTATTACTTTGACATCATTTAATTAATTATGTGTTGGCATATAAGTTAAATTAAACTCTTTTACTAATATGTATCAATTTAGCTTTATTTGGTGTGTAAGAGTTTTAATAATGGTTTGCTTTGCTTTTGTAGACATAAAGTTGTATATTTGTACCATCATTATTTGTTTAGATATTTTTGGATTATAATGATACTTGATTTGTGCATATTTTGTTTTTAATTTTGAGCATAAAATGCAAAAAAAAACTTTTTAGCACATACTCCTAGGTGTAACTGGCCATAGAGGGGCATTTTGATCATTTTGTTTGCTATTTCGTTTTTTGCGTTTTGTTTTAATTTAAATATCTGATTTGGGTTGTCCATGTGTCCAAATTTAAATTTTTAAAAACTTTTTTGTATCTTAGGGAAAAAAATGGTAATTTTACCTTTTTATGAGATTTTACGATTTTAATTTAATATCTTAAGATAATTAAATAATTTTCTAGGGTTTTAAAGACTATTTTTCTTGCATTAGGGTTTTTACCTCTCAGGTGTTAGATTCTTAGGGATTTAATCGTATTAAGGGTTTTAATCTTATTGTGACATAAGATTTTTTCAATTTACCGTCGCTAATCCTATGGTTTAGAACCGGACCTTTACAATATGGGTTTGTAAATTAGAAAATTATGAAAAAACTAAATTTGGTGAACTTATTTCTGTTGACTTTGAATACTCGTGCCTATTGTATCTCATGCATCCATCCATATTTGGTTTAAAATTCTTATTGAGCTGCGACTCACCTTGTTCAAAATAAATGTTTTAGGTGTTGGAGATGACTATTTGGCTTAAAGATGAGAAAGGCTTGTGTTGTTGGTTTTGAACCATATAGAATTGGCTCAATAATATTTTGTAATTGTGTTCTCGGATCGTGTAAATTATACAATGTTTTGTATTTAAAACTATAACTTCTGTAAGGCCATAAGGCCAAACTTTCATATGGTTGAATATATATTGTTGGATGTATCCTCTAGAGGAGGTTTTTGGTTTTAATTTCATAAAACTCTTGTGCTTTTAAATGAATCAAAGCAATTTAATCCTTTGGTTGATGGTTTGGGCTTCTTTTCTTGTCAAAATCCATATTTACAAATGCTTTTCGTTTTTACCTTTGCACCAGAATAATCTTAGCTAAGAGTTGGAGCTTCAAAATTGTAAGAAAAAAAATGGTCTTAGGACCAAACCGATCGAGCGGTCCTTAGACCGCTTGAGCGGTCTTTTTGGAGCCTCAGTCTGTCTTTGCGGCTGATTTTTGTTGTTTTAAAAATTTTGTTCTCATTTTAAAATCGATATATCTTCTTCATCTTTAAACCTTTTTGGGTCAATTTTATGTTCAAATTGAAGCCTCGTAGGTCATCTTTTCAAATAATTTATCTTACATTAAAATTCTTTTGATCGTAAAAAAGTATTTGGTTTGAAAAAATGATGATATCTTAGTTTCCCTAAAACTTTTTATTTTTCCTCTTATTCTGGATCATCCTATTAGGGTTTGGGTCATGACAAATGGTATTATAGCTCTAGTTTTGAATACCTTTGAGCCGTGGAAAGTGGTCATTCCACTGTGTGAAGTCAGTGCCTGTGTTATGCTTGCATATGTTAACATGTTTGAATAATGAGAATATGATAGAATTCGGTGCATTTTGTGTTATGTGTTATACGTGAGCATAGATGTTGAACCTTGGGGATGATGTATCTTGCCTTTGGGTACCTGATCAACTAATTTGAAAGTCAAGTTAGAAATGCGTTTAGCTGACATAATTTCTGATGAAAAATCTAAATGAGTTATTCAGATTGACGTGCCATTCCACTTGGTCCTCCTCGTTATGTGAGATCTATCATTGTGCTTTATAAGTGTTGAATGATAACTTGATTAAAGTAGAACTTAAGCATGATATTATGTTTTACTATGGTATTGATTAGTTCTCTATCTTTATATAGAGTTATGCCTTCGAGGCGAGGTCGAGATCGGGGTCGCGATTTTGCACATGTTTCAGAAGGTGGGGACGTAAATGCCTCATAAGAACATGTAGGAGGTGCCAACCTTATGCGAGAGATGGTAAATACCATTAGGCAGCTGGCTGAGACAGCAAGGGGTGGAGCCAGAGTACCTAAACCTAGGGCAACCTCTACAGTAAGGGAATTTTAACGGTTGGAGCCTCCGACTTTTACTGGAGAACTAGACCCAAAGGTTGCCACAGAGTGGCTAGAGCTCATTACCTAAATCCTTGATACGTTGCAAATCGTAGATGATGATTTGAGAGTCTTTGCCGCATTTCTTCTTTGAGGGAATGCCCACGAATGGTGAAAGTTTGCAAGACCAATAGTCGAGGGCACCCAAATAGCTTTTGCAAGAATGTATCTTGAGAAGTCTTTTTCGGAATCCTCAAGAGATGTTTACATAGAGAAATTCCTTTCCCTTACCCAAGGAGGGTTGTTAGTGGTTCAATACGAGGCTAAGTATACAAGTTTATTGCATTTCGCACTGCAAATGATGGCAACAGGCGAGTTACATGCTAAACAGTTCAAGCGAGGCTTTAGACCTGCCATTAGAGACAGGGTAGCAACGCTGAGGATGTGTGTCTTCAAAGAGTTCGTGGAATCGGCGATTACCGTCGAGAATATGTTGCTAAAAACCCACAAGGCTAGGAAAGTTAAGACTCAGCAAGGAGGGGTGAGTGCTCAATCTGAGGGGAGCCAATGCAAAGAGACAAAGGTAGTACGGTTCTAGTTTCTTTTCCGTCGGGATCTATTCAGTAGCGCGTTTAGCTCCCGCACCTTCTGTTGTTTCTTTAGGCCGATCGGAGCGTAGAGAGATTATTTGCTTCGTATATCGACAACCAGGCCATCATACAGCTGATTGCCCACATAGGTGACAGTCATAGAGTCAGCCACCGTCTTAACCTCAGGGGAGAGGACCCATTACTTACTTTCAGTGTGGTCAGATGGGACATGTATGTTGATACTGCCCTTGGGGAGGGACTACTCAGAGATAGACGGGGTCACAGCCAGTTCAGCCCACACATGGGCGTTAGGGTTATAAATAGTCACAACCACCGCCAGTAGTCCAGACATCTAGAGCCACGGAGATGGCTACGTCAGTACAGTCTGTGTAATAGCCTACAGTATAGAGGTATGGTGGTCAGAAGTGAGGAACTCAAGGGCAAGCTTATGCACTCTTTGAACCAAGTTCTTCAAAGACACCCGCAGTGGCAGATGCTACTGCCAACACGTTCGTCATCCGAGGTACCTTCCTAGTGTACAATTCATGGGCTAGTGTTCTCATCGACATATGAGTATCTCATTCATTCATCTCATCTACATTCGCATCGGCGTTAGGTCTAGAGGTGGACACGTTGGGTAGCACCTTATGTGTAGAAACTCCGGTGGCTGGGAGTGCCGTGTTAAAACGAGTGTGTAGATCTTGTGAGATTGAAATCGTTGATCGTCGCTTACCGTTTGACTTCGTTGTTCTTAGCATGACCACCTTTGATATCATCCTTGGGATGGATTAGCTAACCACCTATCGTGCGTATATAGATTGTGATCATCGTTGAGTGACTGTCTGCACACCCGATTGTAAGTGATTGGAATTTTTGGGTTAACGAGATAACGGGTCGATGCCTTTACCTTGCGACTTGAGAAGTCATGAAAGTCATAACTTTTTTTTATCTACCCTATTTGTGAGTGAGGTTGATACCACACAGGGAGAACTCCTTCATGTCGCATGTGCGTTTCCCAATGTGTTTCCTGATGACTTGTTTGAACTACCTCCACAAAGAGACATAGAGTTTTCCATTGATCTCATCTCGGGAACTGCACCCATTTCAATGGCACCTTATCATTTTATGCCAGCCGAATTACAAGAGTTAAAAGTGTAACTTCAAGAACTATTACATAAAGGTTTCATACCCCTGAAGGATAGATCCTTCAAGTGTAACTTCGCCGTGGGGAGCACCGGTATTGTTCGCCAAAAAGAAGGATAGATCCTTAGGTTTGTGCATCGATTATCAGAAATTAAATCGAGTGGCCGTGAAGAACCAATACCCTATGCCAAGAATCGACAACTTATTCGATCAACAAAAAGGTTCGAGTTGTTTATCCATAATTGCGTTTCATTATTTATTTAATATTTGCATAAGTGTATTTTATTTTATATAATATTTAATCTGGTGTGTAGAGTTCGCTTACACATAGAAGACCAGATTATCAGCTATTGTAGAATATAAGTTTTTGATTCACAGTCTGAGATGGAATTGGACACACCATCGGTAGAACTGTAGCACAATATTTTAATAGATTTGTCTTGATTACGGAGAACGATAATTGTTTCGACAATTGTTTTGACTCATTATGTTAGTACACTTTGTGTGTATTGAATAGAATCGCGTTAGGATAATAAATTCTATACTGACTATATAAATTAATTTACACCCATGGTTATTATGAGTGTTTACACTCTTAATTCTAAAATAATTATTATACACGTATATATAATGTTCGTTATTTTGATTCATTAGAGGGTGAGATCTTTTACGGGTCAATAATTCTGGTGAATTGGATAATGGCCTTACTTATATGGTGAATATTAATTATTGATGAAATTCACGTCCCGTAATCGGGATTGATAATAATCCCTTGAGGATACTTATGAGTTTTGATCGTGCCAAACCCTGCAGATATATTTTATAATCAGCATGCCAAATAAGTTAAGCGAAAGATCATAAGAATTTTTCTAAGAAACTGATTAAATAAAAATGTCAGTATTTTAATTTAATCGACAGGTATCTATAATCTTGACATAGAAGAGTAAATAAGCATTTAATAACAGGAGTTCAAATAATTCAATTTTTAGAATAAGGCTGTGAGTGTAATTATAATTCTTTATTGGAATGAATTATAATTTATGTTTTTATAAAATTATTTTTGGGTTTAGATAGGATTTCATAATTATATTAGGAGCTCATGTCTTATTTACTCTACAGGTCCCTGCTATAACTTATAAAAATGCAGTCATAAACTCTAGCCACCACATTCTGTCAATCTGTCTTCAAGACTAGGGTTTCCACATTTTCTAAAAAGTAAGTCTAGCCAGTTAGTATTTGAAGAACACAAAAAATATACCTCACACGATAATCGTATTCTTGGTATTCAAGAATACAGTAGAAAGCTTGATTAGAGAATTGACTGCCAGTCAAAAACTACGGTGACTTTTTTACTAAAGTTCGTTGCTGAAAATGAAATCAAATCAAACAGATTTCGCAGGCATAATTCTGTTTTAAGTTTGGGAGTTATACTAGATTTATATTTTGATTGTACAATATTAAAAAATTTTAATCTAGAGCCTGTTTTGGCACTTGTCCATCCAAATATGTTTTGACTTTATTTATATACATCATTTAAGGATCTTAGTTTTTGGTCTCAACAATTGGTATCAGAGCGGTCTTTGATTATGTATATGAATCAAAATAAGGATTCGGCTAAATTTAGCTATGTGCAAACTTTGGTTTGTAGTCGATCTAATCCCGACTTTAATGGTCATATATTGCATGTTTGATTTCATGGCTTATGAATATTATTTTAATTTCAGTCCTTATTTTTCACGAAATTTGATCGTGGTAGTTGATTGCGAACTCTTCGGAGGCATAGGAATCATTGTAATCTTCTTCTTCTATAGTTAATTGTGAACTCTTTAGAGGCATATGATCAATATTTTGTTTTTTGATACGAAGAACGCAAAAGCAGCAGCGGCGGCGGTGGGCTTCCTCAGCCAGGCAACAGCGACAGTTGTGGCTTGCGTGGCTACGTGCCACAAGAGTTTTGATGGCTGCAGGATTACAACTGTTGCAGAGTTATGTTTGAGACATGATTACAAGGTTGCATAGATGAACATGAACTCTTTAACTAAAAGAGTTTTAACTAGATCATAAAAGCCAAAATATATGCATTTATTTTTATTTATATGCGTGTATGATTTATTTTTGCTTTTTGTTTTTTGTTCTGTTAAATTTATTCATTATTTGAAATTATTTTTTTGTAACAAAAAAATAAAATAAAATATGTTTAAAATAATATTTTTTATAATTTTGGAGTTTTATTTTGCTACTCAAAAACACGTTTAACAGGGATTTAAAAATATGGTATCTTGAAACACGTGCTAGTTAATGTCGAATTTTAAATTTATTAAAAAGTTTAATTTAAATAAATTATTTTTTTCAAAAATAGTTTTAATCTGTGTAACATAAAAATAAAAATAAAATTTTAAGTTTTTATTTAAAATTAATATTTTTCATAAAATAAAAAGAATTTAAAATTTTTAATTTGTTATACATAACACGTAAATATGGTTAAATCAGAATCTTTTGTAATGTGTGATTTTTTTAAAAATTATAATTTTATTAAAATTAAACTAAATTTTGTAACTCTAAAAAATATTTTAAAAACTAAGTGGGTGAGTGAATTTATTTACAGATAAATCATATGATCTCTATCACTAGTTTGTAGGCGATGTAATTAATTTTGTGTCTTAGCTTTAAAAGCTTTTCTCTCCATCAGACAGAATTAATTACGGTATTATCGGTATGAACCTCCTTTAGAGATAATTTTAGAAAATTGTTAGTGTAAATCATTTCTCAATCTGAAGGATTTATTACGAAATAATTGATTTGGGATTAAGTGATGATTTACACTTAACTATGAATAATTGTATCATCTCCATCTGAGTTACTACTATTATTTATTGGACCGAAACTACGTCAGCTATTTAATTTACTTAGCACGGTCTGTTGCCTAGATAGTAAAATTAATAAAAATTGGCATGTCTGGACAAAAGCTGAATAGTAGATCACTTTCTCATCGAGGCATGCTATTCGCAGTGTACCAGGCCACTGGTAAATTTTTTTAAAAATAGTAAAGAGAACCAATTTTAAAATAAATTCAAAATTTTTTCTCATCATAGTTAATAGTTTTTAATTATGTAATTCTCAGAATAAAATGACTTTTAATCCACTCGCGACTATACTCAAAGAAAACAAACTCACGGGTCCTAATTATTGACTAGTAAAAAAATCTAGATATTCTTTTAATTGTTGAATACTATAAATTTGTGTTATCATAGATTTGTCCACCAGTACTAATGGGGCGCAAACAAACAGGAAACTCAGGCTTATCAAAATTGGCAGAAGGCTGATCAGATGGCTCGCTGTTATATTTTGAATTTCATGTCAAATGTTTTGCAGTATCAGTATCTGTCTATACCTAGTGCCTATGACATGATTATAAATCTTACAGAGATATTTGAGAATCAAAATCGTGCGGTTAGGCAGGTGGCCATGAAATCACTGATGAACACAAACATAGTTGAAGGAACCGTAGTTAGGAATTATGTTTTGAAGATGATTAGTCTTCTAAATGAACTGAAGATCTTTGGAGATGAAATTAATGGAGAAACCCAAGTCGATATCATACTTCAGTCGCTGCTTAATAACTTTAAGTAGTTTTGTCTAAACTATACCATGAACAAACTCAATTTTTTCCTAGCAGAACTATTTAAAGAACTTCAAGCAGATGAGGGTGTTCTTAGGAAGCCAAGAAGTGTCTTTGTTGCTGAAAAAAGTTCTTTCTCTAAGCCGAATTGCAAGAAGAAGTAAAAAGTTCATAAATAGTGAGGCGTAATACCGAAGGCAACTAATGGGCTAAAAGCTAATGTAAAAAAGCCGAAAGACAAGTGTTTTCGCTACAACCAAATAGAGCATTAGAAGAAGCAATGTCTAGCCTTTCTTGTCAAGCAGAACAATCATGATAATTTATGTTCACTAGTTGTTAAACATGTTTAGCGGTATTATCTATCGGTACTTGGTATGTAAATATGAGAGCCACTAATTATGTCTGCAATTCTTTGCATGAGTTTTAGAAAACCCGACAGCTCAGTGATGATGAGATATACTTACACATGGCAATAATACAACGGTGGTAGTAGTTGCAATGTGAGATGTCACTCTCAGTTTTAGTAGAGATAGATTTTTAATATTAAAATATTGTCTTTATGTACCTACTATAGGAAGGAATTTAATTTCAATTTTTGGAATGATTAAGAATAAATACTCTGTTTATTTTAATAACTATGTAGTTATTAAGAATAATAAACGCTTTATTTATTTTAGTACATTAGTGGATGATCTGTATGTCATTATTATTATCTCTTCTACACTGCAGCTGAATGAATTAAATAATACATCTAATTTATCATTAAAGAGAAAAGAATCGTCTTTAGTGAATCAAATGTATCTTTGACACTTACACTTAGGTCATATAAATTTGAAAATGATAAACAAACTAGTTGAAGATGGACTTTTGAGTTTATTGAAAGTGGAGGCATTTTCAGATTGTGAATCTTACTTGAAGGGTAAAATGACCAAGAGGCTATTTTTGGCTAAATGCTATAAAACTAAAGAACTGTTGGAACTGATTCACTTTGATGTATGTGAACCTATGACTATTCGAGTTGGAGGAGGCTTTGAGTATTTTATCAATTTTATTAATGATTAATTAATGTACGAATACATTTATTTGATGTACCATTAGTCTGAATGTTTTGAGAAATTCAAAGAATTTAAGGCAAAAATGGAGAAGTATCTGGAAAAATGTATCAAGACACTACGGTCTGACTGTGGTGGCGAATACTTCTTTGAAGAGTGCAGTGACTATTTGTCAGAGAGAATTACACCCTAGTTGACTACACCGGGCACTCCATAGCAGATGGTGTATTAGAAAGGAGGAATTAGACTCTTATGGAGATGGTAAGATTTATGATGAGTTATTCAGAGTTATCCCATTCGTTTTGGGGATTTGTATTAGAAATAGCTAGGGGTGAGAATTTTTAACACGACACGTTAATACGACTTGAACCCTACACAAAGTTAGAGGGTTAGGATCGACTATTTCGACACGAAATTAAAAAAATGACATGACCCAATAACACGTTTAATAAATAGGTTGTATTAATGTTGAACCCGTGTAACCCAAAAATATCCCATCTATCACGTTTAATTTATGTGTCAACCCGGAACACGACACGAACCCGAAATCTATTAAAAACACATATATAACCCATTTATATACCAATTATTATTATGTTATGCATTGTAGAATAAAAATTAAAAATTTTGAAGAAAAAAAACTTAAAACTGGAACACATAATTAAAATAGGGTTATGTTATTATTACTTAAATGTTAAATCAATTATCAAGTTTACAAAAAAATTAAAACCCTTTTTGAAAGTTGAAACGGGCGAGGGGAGGCGACTTATCAATCTATAAAGTATCAACTTTACCCTTTACCATTTACAGTTTACCTTAGGATTTTGCTTTTGCCGTCGCATCAACTTGCAAATTAAAGCTTGAAGTTTGTCGTCGTCGCCGTCAACGCTACTCCTTGTCGTTGTCGTCAAAATCAATCGACGTCGAAAGTTAGTTGAACCTCGTCGCGTCGTCGATGAACTTCAGTTGCCATCGAAATCTAGTCACCGTCTTCTTTTCCGCTCCTTCTTTCCATCTCACACCATGCGTAGATTGAAGAAAAAAGAATCTAGAGTTTTCATAGCACATGAAAAGGCCAACTAAGGTCTGTTTTTCCTTTTTTTTCTCAATGATCTCTCTTCTTTCCTAATTTGAACTGTTTTCATGTTAATCTCTTTCTAGTTTTTCATCTTTGATCTATTTTTGCATTCCTAGTGGATAAAATTGAACAAGTTTTGTTTCGATTGATCTTGAATTTCTGAAATCAAAATAGATTCTTAATGTTGTGTTCATGTTAACTAGAATTTTCTAGTGAACAAAAGAATCAACTAGAATTATATTTGGATGAGCCGAGGAATGATAAAAGGGAAAAACTTGATGTACTTGCTTTTTGAAATGCTTATCAATATCGGTATTCAGAACTTGCTACGATCGCTCGTGATGTATTAAGTATTTCCATTTCTACAGTTGCTTTAGAATTTGCCTTTAATACTGGTGGTCGCGTTCTTTATCAATATCATAGTGCTCTAAGGCCTCAAATTGTTGAGACTTTGCTATGCAGTAGAGATTGGTCGTTTGGAGATAAAGATAAATATACAAGATGTACACTTTTTACTTATATATGAGGTTATATGTATTTTCTTAAATAAAAATAAATAAATTTTTATGTGTATGTTTTTATTGTTATGTAGCACTTGAAAAAATAAAATTGAAAAAACTCGTAGAAGATGTTACAAAAATGACTATAGATGAAGATGAGACTTAATCCGAATCAATGAATGTTCAATAAATGTTGTTTATGATAAATCTTAATTTTTCAAGTATATAATTAATTTCTTAACCTATTGTAAACATATATTCAATATGAATACAAATTATATAATGCAATTAAGGATGCATATGGCTTATTCTTATTGCAGGAATGTGTCCTTACAAGATTTTTGGAATTCTTGGCAAAATTATTATTGTTATGCCAATATTTTTGTAGTTGAATTTTTATAAATTTTTTGTCATCAATTCTTTGAAATATGGAGTTTTTTATGCATGGATTGATGTTGTTTTTTATTGATTTTTTTAGATTTTTAGAAACTTTTTATTTATTTATATATTATAATTTATATAATTTTATGATTGAAATATGCATGGAATTGAAAATATAAACTTGTTCTTAAACAGTTTATTAAAGAGATTGAAAATAGGTTAACACGTTTATAAGCAGGTAATGTTAATGTTTGGATAAGTAACATATTTAACTACATATGTAGGGTTAGTGTTGAGAGGTTTCAACACGAACCCAATATGACACGACACTCACCCCAAGAAACAGCGTCTTATATTCTAAACTTCGTACCTTTTAAGTTAGTACCTGCTACTCCCACAGAATTATGGATCGGGCGCAATCCTAGTTTAAGACATATTTAAATTTTGGAGTGTCTAGCACACGTTCTGAAAGGAAACACGAATAAGTTAGAACCGAAAACAGAAGTCTGTTTCTTTGTTGGATATCCCAGGAGAACAAATGGTGGTTTATTGTATAATTCTAATGATCAGAAGGTCATTATCAGTACCAATGCTCGATTCTTGAAAGAGCATTATGTAATGAATCACAATCCCAAGAGTAAAAATATTCTAAAAGAGTTAAGAGAAAATACCAGTAGTACAAGAAAAGTGCCACGGGAAAGTGTCATCAATATCTCATTGTCTCGTCGTAGTGGGAGGATTGTCGAGACATGTGTAGATCCAAAACCAAATAAGTGTGCTATCATCAACATGCTAATTTTACAACCAGAGCAGCATGTGGATGATGGTGCATAGGATTCAGAATCAACACAGCGTGTCACTGCTAGTACACAGACGCAGATAGTGTCTCGTCGTAATTGGAAAGTTGTTTGTCAATCCGATCGGTATATATTATTGAGAGAGCCTTTTAATAGTGTTCCGACAGAACTGGATATCGAACTCTGTAATTATAATGAAGCATTGCAAGATAAAGATGCAAATATATGACAAAGGGCTACAAATTCTGAGATAAAGGCTATATACTCTAATTAGGTTTGGGAACTTATAAAACTACTTGAAGGGATAAAACCATCGGATACGAGTGGATTTATAAGAAGAAGAGAGGAGCAAACG
>JAUMHN010261923.1:0-19468 GCA_032360265.1 Heliamphora ciliata | reverse complement strand
AGAGATTTTACTTACTTGTTTTGAGAGATCAAAGAAGGGTGGAGGGTTGATTTGGACTTAGCTTTCGAAAATCTCCTTGGTTTCTTCCTTTTCCTTTCTTTTTCTTCCTCAAACTCACCTTAACTCTCAAGATCGAAGTCTTTCTGGTTCCTCCCCCTCTCTTGGCCAAAAATAACATATGGAGAAGAGGGTGTTTGGCTCGCTTTATATAGGCAAGGCTAAGGAACATGTGGGAGACAAAAAAGTACCAAAAAGGGTTCTTTTTCTTCATTTTCATAAATGTGACTTGAGTTTGATTTGAGTTGATTTAAGTTTTTGTGGGCTAATTCAGATATGGAGAAGCTAAATGTAGCTAGGGTTCAGTTTTGGGGACAAAAATCTGATCCCCCATCAATCAAGGGGTTTTTCTTAGTTTTTGTGCCCCTACTGTGCAAGAAAATGCATTAAAAGTTAATTTAATGTATTTTTTTGGTGTCTTTTTCTATGGAGACATATTATTTTAATATTTTTATGAGAAAAATAGTATTTTCGTGTATTATCATAGTTCTCATAACAATGGATTAAATAGATGTAGTCTTTTAAGTCAAATTAAGCCATTTTGACATTATATGACTTTTTGACTTATTTTATTGTGTATAAACTTCAATAATGATTTAATTGCTTTTGTTAACCTATAGCACTATATTCTTATGTATATTACTTGTTCAACAAGTATTGGATCATCATAATGCTTAATTTAATACCTTTCTCATTATTTAAAGCTAAAAAGAAAGCAAAAAGTCACTTTCGGCACACTTTCCAAGGTGGTCGGCCACTAAGGGCTATTTTTGGCATTTATGATGTTATTTTGTTCTTTTCTACTTTATTGTACTTAAATCCTTGATGTAGGGTATCTGTATGTCAAAATTTGAGTTTTACGGCCTTTTGCTGTATTATGGGTAAAACGGTTATTTTACCTTATTTATGAAGATTTTTTATTTTTAATTCGTTATTTCATGATATTTACATCACTTAGAATATTAGGAGACTCTCTGGGTGCTAAAGTTTTGTTGTTTGTATTTTGGACCTTTTTAGGATTTTCGGTTCGAGTTAGGGTTTTGAACCTCGTCCGTATTGAATGGCCTCGTGAACTATCCTTCACTAATACTAGGGTCCGAGTAGGGTCGTTACATTAAATGCTGAGAAATAACTCCTTATATAAACTCTTGAGCATTTATGACCGTTACAAGTAGGTGAGGGCATTAAATGCCAAAAATCCAAAATTTGAAGTCTGCTGCGAATTTGGATCTGCGTCGCTGGTGTCGACACAAAATGTCAATGGCAGGGATCTTCAAGTGGTTAGGTCGATACTGATCTTCTGAGAGGTCGACACAATTTCTGCAAACTTTCTCACCAACACAATGGTGTCGACACCTTTGAGTTTGGTGTCAACTCAATGGTTCTTCCGGTTTTCGAAGAGAGCAATTTGTGTTGACTCATGTTTCCTTTGGTGTCGACACAAAATTCTGCAAGAAGTCTCGAGATATTTGTGTTGACTCATTTGGACATTGGTGTCGACACCAAATTTCTTCAGGCGGGCTTGGGACTTTTGTGTCGACACCCAAAATTTACAGGTGGTCTCGGTACTTTTGTGTTGACTCATTTGGCATTTGTGTTGACCCAAAGTTTCGGATAAAAAAGTGAGGAACCACATTTGTGTCGACACAAATTTAATTTGTGTCAACTCATTTTGAGTCCAGAGAGCTTTGGCTCTTTTGTGTTGACATAAAACTTATTTGTGTCGACACTAATTCTTAATACCTGAAAGCAACTTCATCAAACAATTAGGGCATCAAATCATGTGTTTAAAGGTGTTGACACACTTAATATGTTTCAAGTATTCTTTGTCTTTAAAGTGTTTAACTTAATTTTCAATTGGGGTTAACACAAAATATTCTTTTTCAAGTGTACTTAAGTGTTTTTATTCTTTTGAGAGATAAGTAATTTCTTTTAGCTAAAAATGTCAATTCATTTGTTCAATATGTGTCAACACTTTCTTTTTAAAAAATATAAAATATTATCAATTTAATTCAATTTATTCTTAGAAAATAAATTATGAAAATCATCAAAATCAATATAAAAAGTCTTGGGCTAACAATCTCCTATTTTTTTATGATTACAACCATTTCAACATTTTTTAGAAAACATTTGAAAAGATTTTCAACAATGGTTCTCCCCTTATCAATATGCCCTAAACAGAAAATGCAATCATAGAAGCTAGGCATTCAATCAACATTGTAATAAATAGTTTGAAGGTGATTTGCAATATAAACTTATAAAAATTTGTGCATCACAACAATTATATGCAAAGTGATTTTGTAAAATGAAAACCAAACACATATATGAAGATGAACAGGATTGGCTATGCACAAAAATATAAGAAATCATCCGTAGTCATAAACAAAATGTTTAAACATTCACTCAAACTATTTAACCATTTAGCCAAAACATTCGAACAACCCATTCAAGCACAAAAAGGAAATGTATGTTAATTTTACTTCTTCTTCTAATAAAAAAAACTGAATGTTTGTACTTTCTCCCCTTACTTTCTCTACCTCTCCCCTTCACTTAACTTTCTCCCCTTTTGTAAACATCAAAAGAAAGGGGACAGCTACTGGTCATCCATGAATCTTTTATACGCTTTCTTCTCCTCGGCTCTCTATTTGCTCGCGGAGGCGCGTTCCTTCGAGGATTTGGCTCGTTTATCTTTAGCTTCTACAGCTGCCATTGCTTCAAATGTGGCGGCGAGGGCCAAGTCTGCTTTAATTTTTGGCCTTGCAGCTTTTTTGGCCTTTGTCTCCTTGGGCTTGAACTTGGTAGCCCAGGCTTATTTGAGCCATTGGAGATGTTCTTCGACCTTTCTAGTATTATCTTGAATAGCAATCACAACTCCTTTATCATATTCGTTTCTGATTTGCTAGAGAATGACATTATTTGGATTAACAATGGAGACAATGCTGTCATCCATTGTGCGATATAAGGATCGTCCAGCATCAGTTGCACATTCAACTTGTTTCCTTAAAGTTCGGTTGGATTTGCCTAGACTTTTAACTTTATCAGAAAGATCAAATATGATGTGATGAAGATCAAAAAAGTCTTGGTCAACCTTGACTTGAAAATTAGTCAGGGAGGAGGACAAATTTTTTTTCGGAGAGGTGATTTCAGACAGATCAGGAGAAGGACCAACAGAAGATGGAACTGTATGAGAAGGAGGAGGAATAGAGGAGGGATCATCATGAGGTCTAGAGAAGGTGGGACCAAGGGCACTAGAATCATAGGGAATAGGAAATATGGCACAAGGTGGGGGAGGAGTTTTGGTATAGGATGGGGTACCACAACGAGATGTAGTCCAAACTCCGTTAACATTTACAATCTGCATATGCTTGAGAGTAGAGCTACCATATAAATCATGTTTTAAAAATAGTATCATCTTTTCTACGGATATGTTTACGCCAAAATGACGGCAAACTCGGGTCAGATACATGCCATGAGGAAGAGAAGAGTTAGACTTTCTATGAGAGTGCAGAATGTCAGAGATGCAAAAGGAACCCTAAATCAAGAGTTTTCTTCTCCAAGATGCACCACATGATGAAAAAATGCATGTAGGCAACATCACCAAATTTTTCCATCTGGGAAAGAAAGATGTGATTCACCATATGATGCAGGATACGCATATCTAACTTAAGGGAGTTGGCTTCTAAAGGCTTAGAGGAGTCAATCTCATCGTTTTCAAAGATGTTTTTCATGACATCAGAAAAAAAAAAAGCCTTCAAAGTCAAGGGGTCTTTCGTTACAGGGGACACAAATCTCACCTTCTGGAATACAGAGTATTTCATTTAGGGGTGAAGAGGTCAAATGAATCTCAACACCATTCACCCAAGTGATGATGGTGGTGGTTGGAATGGTTGAGATGTGAATGTGTGCATAGAACAATTTGACCAAAGTGAAATAGTGAGGTTCTTTGATTTGCAAGAGTCTCTCCCACCTGAGACTGGAAAAAATATCCTTGAATCTCATTTTGATGGAATCAAAAATAGTGAAATCTATGCTACGTCTAGAAATGACTTTGCGATTAATAGAATAAGCAAAATAGAGTTGACGAATTTTGGGAGTTTTGAAGTTGATTACTTCTGCCATGGCAACCGGTTCTGGTGCCGTTGCCGTCGCCGCTGTAGAGGTCATTTTCTTCTTCTTTGAAGTTCTAGGGTTTGAGGAACCCCCTTCGCTAGTGTGTTTCACATCTTTCCCCATCATCCTTGGTGGCATTGTGAATGATTTGAGGTTAGATTCTAAGAGAAGGGGAGGAGACGAGTCGACAATACTTTTTGAAGAAGCAAAATGCGCGGGAGACGAACAGACGTGTGAGAGAGAGGGAAACGATGCGACGGGTGGGGTCGGTGCCTCTTTATATAGGCATAAGATTTGTGTCGGCACGTATGTCATTTGCGTCGACATTTTTCTTTGCAAGTGTGGGTATTCGAAACAAGAAATTGTGTCGACACTTTTTCAGAAGTTGTCGACACTTTCGGCTATTTTGAATCGACACATTTAAGCGTTAGTTCGACACAAATTTATCGAAAATCGGGTAACGAATTTGAGTCAACACTGTATAGAAAGGGGTCGACACTTTGCTTCGCAATGCCACTTCTATACAATTTTGGGTCAACTCAGCACACAATTGTGTCGACACTTTTTCAAGTGGTGCCAACACATTTAACACATCAATGAAGAATATCAAAAGCATTGAAATGCATTGAAAAGACATGGTTAGTATGGTATTTTAATTATGAGTTAAGAGCACATAACATACCAAGTTCTCTTCTAATATAGCTTATTCTTTTTTCATTTTAGTATTTTGTGAAAATGTCAGCTAATTGGTAATCTTTGCCTATGAATTCAAGTTCAATATTACCTTTTTGCACATGATCTCATATAAAACGATGCCTAAATTCAATATGCATGGTTCTTGAGTTTTGTATTGGGTTCTTAGATATATTAATTGCACTAGTGTTGTCACTTTTTATAGGAATATGATCTAGATGAAAATCCTAGTCCTCTAATTATTTTTTTATCCAAAGAACTTGTGCACAACAGCTTCCAGCTGCAATGTACTTAGCTTCAGCTGTAGACAAGGCTACTAAGTTCTGTTTCTAGCTAAACCAAGAGATTAGTGAGCGTCCTAAGAATTGACAAGCTCCACTTGTACTTTTCCTATCTACTTTACATCCGGCAAAATCAACATCTGAATAGCCAAATAACTCAGGTTATTCCTCTAAGATAGAATAATCCTAGGTTTTGTGTACCTAAGAGGTATCTAAAGATGCGCTTAACAGCGGTCACATGTGATTCTTTAGGATTAGATTGAAATCTAGCTCACATGGAAACACTAAACATAATATCCGGTCTACTAGCAGTAAGGTAAAGTAGAGATCCGATCATACCTCTATAACATTTTTCATCAACTACTATACCAACTTCGTCCTTGTCAAGCTTTGTTATAGGACACATTGGAGTTTCCATGGATTTTCCTTTTACTATGTCAAACCTCTTCAATATGTCCCGTGTGTACTTAGCTTGATTGATGTAGATTCTTTCTTGAGTTTGTTTAACTTGAAGTTCAAAGAAGTAATTGAGCTCACCCATCATGCTAATCTCGAATTCTCCCTATATACACTTAGCAAAATCCTTGCAAAAAGATTCGTTAGTTGAATGAAAAATAATGTCATCTACATAAATTTG
The DNA here is from genome assembly GCA_032360265.1 of Heliamphora ciliata. NCBI lineage: Eukaryota > Viridiplantae > Streptophyta > Magnoliopsida > Ericales > Sarraceniaceae > Heliamphora > Heliamphora ciliata. The sequence continues at coordinate 13,690 of JAUMHN010261923.1, read as the reverse complement.
GACAACTAGCATATCTTTTTCTTGAGACTGGACGAAAAGAGTGGTTTAAATTTTTCCTCTTGAAAACTCATTTTCAATCAAGAATTTGCTTAACTTTTCATACCATGTTCTAGGTGATTACTTTAAACCATAATGAGCCTTGGTAAATTTGTAAACATAGTTTGAAAATTTTAGATTTTCAAAACCAGGAGATTGTTTCAAAAAAACTTCCTCTAAGATAAAACCATTTAAAAAGGCACTTTTGACATCCATTTGATAGAGTTTGAAGTTTCTAAAGTATGAAAAGGCAAGCAACATCCTAATGGCTTCAAGCCTAGCCACAGGAGCAACAGTCTCATCAAAATCAATGCCTTCTTCTTGCTCCTGTGGCTTCAAGCCTAGCCACAGGAGCAAAGTCTCATCAAAATCGATGCCTTGGGCTACCAATCGAGCTTTGTTCCTAAGCACTACTCCATTCTCATCCATTTTATTTTTAAAATCTCATTTTGTACTAATGACGGAGTGTTCCTTAGGTCTTGGGACTAAAGTCCAAATCTTATTTCTTTCAAATTGATTAAACTCTTCTTACACAGCCAAGGTCCAAAACTCATCGTTTTTGGCTTCCTCAAAATATTTTGGTTCAGTCTGGAAATAAAATGCTAAATTACAACAAATATTACGTAGAGAGGATCGAGTTTTGATATCTTGCGATAAATCACCAATGATTAGATCTTTTGGGTGACCATGAGCGTACCTCCACTGCTTAGACAAATCTAAATTTCCAGGATTTGAAGATCTAGCAGCCTATTGGATTTTAATTTGTTAAGGATTTAAAGCTTTCTCTTGATTTAGTTCTTCCTTTTCTTTGATGAAGATATCTTTAACACCTTTTTCTATGTTAATCAAGTTATCTTCACAAAACTTCTTTGAAGAACCAAGGTTAGCTTCATAAAAAATAATATGTATAGATTCTTCAATAACTAAGGTCTTTTTATTGAAAACTCTATACGCTTTGCTAGATATAGAATATCCTAGGAAAATACCTTCATTAAATTTTACATCAAACTTGCCCAAAAGTTCTTTGTTGTTGTTTTAAATAAAACTTCTGCACCCAAAGGCGCAAAAATAACTAATATTAGGTTTTCTTTCATTCCATAGCCCATATGAGGTTTTTTTAGAGAAGCTCGTATCATAGCTCTATTTATCATAAAATAAGCAGTACTAATAGCCTCGGCCCAAAAGTATCTTGGTAAATTGATTTCACAGAGCATGGTTCTAGCTATTTCTTCTAATATCCTATTTTTCCTCTCAATAACTCCATTTTGTTGAGAGCTTCTAAGAGCAAAGAAGTTATGGTTAATCCCATTTTCATCACAAAACTTTTTAAAATTTTTATTTTTAAATTCTCTACTATGATCACTTCAAATACTTGTGATTTGAAAAACTTTTTCATTTTGAACTCTCCGAGATAGTTTTGTAAAAGAGGCAAAGATTTCATCCTTATGAGCTAAGAAAATCACCCAAGTGTATCTAGAGAAGTCATCAACAATAACAAAGGCATATCTCTTACTTCCAAGGCTAAAGTTCTTGTTGGACCAAATAAGTCCATGTGCAATAGTTATAATGGCCTAGAAGTTGAAATCTCATTTTTGGAATGAAAAAAAACTTCAAACTTATTTGCCTTGTTGACATGCATCACACACTTTGTCTTTTTTAAATTTGATTTAGGGAAACCCAATCACCAATTACTTTTTCAAAAGTTAAGAAATCAAGTTCATATGTGCATGTCCAAGTCTTCTATGCCATAACCAACTATTATCACTCAAGGCAACTAAGCACTTGGTGTCCCTTTTGGAAAGATCATTTAGAGTAAATGTATAAATATTTTCTTGCCTATGACTTTCAAGAATAACTTTGTTATTGGTTAAATCTTCAATAACACACTCAACATGATCAAAGACAACCCTGTGGCCATTGTCACAAAGTTGGTTTATGCTAAGAAGGTTATGTTTCAAACCATCAACAAGCAAAATATTTTCAATAAAAGGTGAAGAAATTTTACTGATACATCCAATTCCTATGATTTTCCCTTTGCTATTGTCTCTAAAAGTCACAAATCCACTATCTTTTGGTTTGAGAGATAAAAACATCGATTGGTCGCCTGTCATGTGTCTTGAACAAGCACTAACGAGATACCACATCTCCTCCTTGAATGAGGATTTGAGACAAATCTGTAAGGAGAATCAAGTTTTGATTTTTGGTACCCAAATTTTTCTTTAGTCCTTGGTGTTAGTTCCTTGAGGATGTGTTCCTTTAGGAATCCAAACCTTCTTGATAGAAATATTTAAAAGTTTTCTTTGTGGACAATGTGTAACAGTGTGTCTATAACGTCTTGTTCTCCGGGCACGTCGGGACATATATAAATATAAACATAGGGATAAACTAGCCATACATTCATATTTACGTACGATAGCTAATACATTATAAACGAGTTCTGAACCATCCACAATTACATAATTATTACAGTTTTATCGAGAAGATTCAAAAATTTTGCTAAGCACGGGATAAACTGAATATAAGAATAAAAGTAGAGATCTTGATTCCTCAGAATGCCTCAGCTGGGTCCATGTGCTCTTGAAATTTACCTTGTTCTTTCAGTTCTTCTTCTCCCTCGGGAGTGACTTCCTCTAGAAACTCCTCCTCACCTGTGGCACGAAAGCCATGAGCTAAGGCCCAGAAGCAAAACACTCCGACCTTCTAACTAATCTCACGGCACAAAATTCACCACAACACATACCATACAACACCCAGTACAGTTTATAGTCAATGAGACAGATAAATTTATAACAAGGTAGCAGGTAAGTAAATAAACATGCGTGTATGAAATCTAGATGCCCAACCCAAAATGCACCCAAATAATAATAGGAATTCCACGCCGGGAATCACCAGAGTAAACTTAATGAGACTTGATTACCAAAGCCATCATCGCGCCTCGTTGCGAATAGTAAATGCGTCGCCGAGCTTCATGCCACAGCTGTTTTACTCAATGGCAACGGCGTGGGGGCTGGCCAACCAAAATATTCAGCCACCCTAATCCGAACCGATAATTATATGCGCATAAAACCCACCTCAAGATGCGTGATGCGCCGGTGTCAACCTAAAAGTCCAAGAGAATTCAAAAGACGTTTTACATTATATAAAGTACCAAGATGAGGGGTTTAGGACCGCCATTAATTGGAATCTTCTCCTAAGTTACCACCGTAGTGGGATTAGGTCTGCCGAATTAGGCTCTTCTCTGAATTATCCTTCAAAACATCGCGGCAATGGGGTTTAGGTTCGCCATCAATTGGGCTCTTCTCTGAATTTACCACCACAGTGGGATTAGGTCCGCCATCAATTGGGCTCTTCTCTGAATTACCCTTCAAAACATCGCGGCAATGGGATTTAGGTCCACCATAATTGAGCTCTCTCCAAATTACCACCATAGTGGGATTAGGTCCACCGAATTAGGCTCTCTTCAAATTACCCTATTTGCCCATGTCATAACTCGAGGAACAACGGAATCAAAGAGACATCAAAACCAAAGTACTAGTGACGAACCCATAGTGCCTAACAATATTCATGATAAATCATTTCAAACACCGGGGACGTACCCAGGGTGTATAACCAATTTCGTAACACCGAAGACGAACCCAGGGTGTACAAGGGGAATACATCCCAAAATATTTTTGAAAAATGGCAACTAGGGACGCCTTAGATTTAGAACCAAGAAAACAATCTCAACACAGTCCATCCCAACAACGGTTTGCACAAATGGACTCCAACATGCCAGGATGCAAATGACAATGTTCATGATGTATGGTATAGATCTCAAATACAACTATCTATAGCATGACATCAATTAGCATGGTAAGATTCATGGTATAATTTGAAAAGCATAAGGCACAATTCTCAAGATATGATCCAAATATGATAGCATGAGTTCTAAATCATCATACATTCACTTAAAACACCAATCAACTAATTCAATTCAATCATCATACAAAAACTCGGGTCTCATGGAAAAGGTACTCAATCACACACTTAACAAATTTTAAAGCCAAAAGTCAAGTAATAAATTAAAAGGGCCAACAAATTTTTGGAGTATCTAGACTTGGAATCAAGTTATGATTTTTAAACACCATTTAGATATAAAAAAATTTCTACAACTCTCACGTTTAACAGAAAGGCCAAGTCCTAAGACAAATGGGTGAACATTTTATCCTAAGCAAAAACGGTTCAGCAATTTCTCCAGATTTTTCCCGAACTTATGCTTCTGTTGCACTCAATTTTGGGACATCAAATGAAGTCTAAATGAGCCCATTTTTTAGTATGTCCTAGTTTAACAAGTCCCCTACAAGTTTCATCTTTAGAGCTAAGGGTAGTTCTTTGAACTAAGTTAGACTTTTTGGCCATTGTAAAAGGTAGGTTCTGTCCGCCGCCAAAACTCAGTAGAGCCGGTTTTGGACATAGGGTTTCAAACGATTTTGGGGTATCATCCCAAGGATTTAAGGTCTGATTTTTGGGAAGAACATACTTCAACATTTTTGATACAATGTTCATGTAGACCACCTTCGGAATAGGTCACTAAATATAGGTGTATTGGACTATATAAAAATATGTGACAAAATGATCCTCAGAGGCTGAGATTCAACATAAACTTTAAAAGGGGTTTTGACCTATCGAACCTCAATATTTTGTTCTCATTTTTGGTGGGTAGATGGATATACATATAATCTACAACTTCCCTATTTTGACCAAAGTTCGGATCATACTCTAAACTAGGGTTTCCAAATCCGTAGTGTTGACTGGTCAGAAAATGACACACTTGGATAAAATTACAATATCTTGAGTTGTGGTTATGAAAATGAGTTGAAACTAACCTTGGATGAAAGATAACACAAAACTATAACTCTGAACATAAAAATCATACTTAGATCAATGTTCTACATTGAGTTATAGCATTTCAAATCTCATGGCAGAAACATCAAAGTTCTCAAAAATTAAGCCTCTTAGGGTTCAAGTTCTCTACTTATGTCATGTCAAGTTTTTGTTCCATTTGTTTGCATGCTTGTGTTTTAGACTTTAATATCAAGGCTCCAGCACACTTAGATGTCATCAAACTCAAAGATAACAACACATAACAATATCTCATATCATTCACAAACATAACAGCCCCTAAATTCCAACTACAACGCCTTTTCGGTTTGATTTCGGTTCATGATTTTTAGAGTATTTAAAGGGATGAGTTAATGGATATTTTGAGGGATCTTAGATACAAGGTTTAGAGGTTTTACTTACTTGTTTTGAGAGATGAAAGAATGGGGGAGGATTGATTTGGACTTAACTTTCGAAAACTTCATCGGTTTCTTCCTTTTTCTTCTTTCTTCTTTCTCAAACTCATAGAATACTTTAAGAACAATAGAAGGTCTGGTCCCTCACTCTCTTGCACGAAATTTTGAAGGGGAGAGAGTGGTGTTTGGCTTGGTTTATATAGGAGAAGGATAGAGAACACATAGGAGACAAAAAGTACACAAAAGCCTCCATTTTTCTTCATTTCAATGAATGTGATTTGAATTTGATTTGATTTGATTTGATTCTTGGAGGCAAGAATTCAGATTTGGGGAAGCTAGAAGTAGCTAGGGTTCAGTTTGGGGGGACAAAATCTGATCCCCCCTCAATCAAGGGATTTGTCTCAGTTTTCGTGCCCCTATTGTGTAAGAAAATGCATTAAAAGTTAATTTGTTGTATCTTTTTGGTGTCTTTTTCTATTAAGATTTATTATTTTAATATGTTTATGAGAAATATATTATTTTCATATATTATCATAGTTTCCATAGCAATTGATTAATTAAATGTAGTCTTTTAAGTCAAATTAAGCAATTTTGACAATATATGACTTTTTGACTTATTTTGTTGTGTATGAACTTCAATAATAATTTTTTATTTTTGTTGACTTATAACACTATATTATTAGGTATATTACTTGTTCGACAAGTATGGGATTATCATAATGCTTCATTTAATACATTTCTCATCATTTAAAGCTAAAAAGAAGCAAAAAAAAGTCACTTTTTGGCACATTTCCCAAGGTGGTCGGCCACTAAGGGGTATTGTTGGCATTTTTGATGTTATTTTGTCTTTTTCTACTTAATTGTACTTAAATCCTTGATTTAGGGTATCCATATGTCAAAATTTAAATTTTTATGGCTTTTTGTTGTACTATGAGCAAAATGGTCATTTTACCCTATTTATGAGAATTTTTGATTTTTAATTCATTATCTCATGATATTTACTTTATTTAAAATGATGGGAGACTATCCGGGTGTTAAGGTTTTACTGCATGAGTTTTGGACTTTTTTAGGGTTTTTGGGCCGAACTTAGGGTTTTCGATTCGAGTTAGGATTCTAAACTTCTTTTGTATTTTATGGTCTCGTAGACTATCCGTCACTAACACTTAGGGTTTGGACTGGGTCTTTACACTGGTCGTTATCAACTGGATTGTTACAACTAGGGTGTGTACCGGGTCGTTACAGTGTCCTTGTTCATAGCAATGAAAACATGTAGTATTTTTATGATTTGAAGATGCCTTGACAAAAATGTTGCTTAAAAACTTTTGTTTCTTCTTTAGATTATACCCAATTCTGACTTTGTCAAAAACATATTTTTGCATCCCAAGAAGTTTGTCCAAGTTATTTTTTCCTTGAGTGAACTTATAGGCAGTTTTGGTAAGGTCTTCAACCTTTTCAATCAAAACCTTGTTTTCATCTTTCAAAATAGAGACTAGTTTTGATAACGCAAGTTTTTCAAATTTTGAGGTTTCAATTTCACTTGAGGAGGAAAGAACTAATTTTTTCAAAATACAGTTCTTTACACCCATATTTCTCAATTCATCGTGCAAATCTTCAAATGCACTTTGCAATTCATCTAAGGAAAAAGGGTCAGAGGTTACCTCATCATCTTCGCTAGCCATGAGGCATAGATTTGCAACTTCATTTTCTTCCTTTTTGTCCTTAGAACTACTGTCATTATTCTCACCCCATGCAACGATCATGGCCTTTTTGAAGTCCTTTTTGAACTGCTTTTTGTGCTGAGGACATTCAGCCTTGACGTGTCTAGGGTTTTTGCATTCATAGCAGATTATTTCACCTTTCTTGTGATCAGTTTTAAGTTTGCTGGAATCGCCCTTGAACATGGTAGGCTCGCCTTTCTGTCCTTCTTTCTTGAAGAATCTTCTTCCTCCTTATTTCTTATTTCTAAGAAACCGTTTGAATTTTTTCGTGATGAGAGTTACGTCCTCGTTCTCATCACTTGAGGAATCTTTGTCGGATTCTTCATCATGAATTGAGGATTTGAAAGCAATGCCCTTCTTCTTTTTGTTGTCATCCTCATCGTCCATCTTTATGTTCATCTCATGAGTCAGAAGAGATCCGAGAAGTTCTTCAGAACTGAGCGTGTTGAGATCTTTGGCTTCTTGAATAGCTGTGACCTTAGTTTCCTAACTCTTAGGCATGCATCTAAGAATTTTTCTCACTATTTCTACATTTGTATAAATCTTACCAAGAGATTTTAGTCCACTAATAATGTCAGTGAAGCGAGTAAGCATATCAGATATGGTTTCATCATGCTTCATTTTAAATAACTCATAGTTATGTACAAGCAGACTTATTTTGGACTCTTTCACTTGGTTAGTACCCCCATAGATAACTTCAAGTCTATCCCATATTTCTTTTGCGGTGTTATATATAGAGATTCTATTGAACTTATTTGGTTCAAGTGAGCAATATAGGTGATTCATAGCCTTAGCATTTTTTTGAATTTTCTTAATATCATTTTCTATCCATTTAGCCTCAGGTGTAGAGACGAAAGCCCCTTCAACGATTTTGGTGGGTCTTTTGGGTCCATTAATAATAACCCGCCAAAGGTCGTAGTCTACGGCATAAATATAGATTCTCATTCTAGCCTTCTAATAATTATAATTTGTTCCATTGAACAAGGGAGGTCTATTTGTCGACTGACCTTCGGATTAGATAGGTCCAATGCTAGTGGCTGCCATTAAACTCTTAGACGGTTAAGTCAAAAATAAAAGCCTAAACTCTGATACCAATTGTTAGTTCTAGGCAACCCAAGAAGGATGTAAATTGGGTCTTCAAAAATTAATAAAATTTTTTAAAACCTTTTTGAAAACCTTTTAATATAGCAAGCAAATATAGCAAAATAATCAAAGATTAAAACAATGCAAATATTAAAGAGGTTAGGGATAGAGAGATTGAACTGGACACCAAGGATTTATAGTGGTTCAGCTTCATCCAAGCCTACGTCTACTCCTCAAGTTTCACCTTGAGTATTTTTACTATATAGAATGCTTCACGGGCGCATTCTAAGCCTTTTCAACTTCAAAACTTCGCTTGAGCTAACAAATGTTTACGGGCACATTCAAAACCCTATATCAGTTTCAAGATGATCCTATGAAAATAATTTCCTATTTTCTTCTAATCACTCTTGAACTCTTCTTTGATGAGATTTACTCACTCACTCAAAGGATAAAGGGTGGCTCACCCTTGAATACAATAAATGAAGTAACTAATTGAGAAACGCTCACTCTCTTTACAGAAATTGATTGACAATAAATAAAAAGGTAAAGAGAGATGAGGATCAAGAGCTGAAATTCAGCAATAAATGAGAGTTTGAAAATTTTGAGATTGATTTAAGCAATAGAACAGTGATTGTTGGAAATTGGGCGCTGTTGGAAATTAGGGGCTGTTATGTCTACATTGAGTTATGGCGTTTCAAATCTCAGGACAAAAACATCAAAGATCTCAAAAATTAAGCCTCTTAGGGTTCAAGTCTTCCACTTATGTCATGTCAAGTTTTTGTTCCATTTCTTTGCATGCTTGTGTTTTAGACTTTAATATCATAGCTCCAGCACACTTAGAAGTCATCAAACTCAAAGATAACAACATACAATAACATCTCATATCATTCATAAACATGACAGCCCCAAACTTCCAACCACGACCCCTTTTCGGTTTGATTTCGGTTCTTGATTCCTGGAGTGTTTAAAATGATGTGTTGGGAAATATTTTGAGGGATCATAGACAAAAGGTTTAGAAGTTTTACTTACTTGTTTTGAGAGATCAAAGAAGGGTGGAGAGTTCATTTGGACTTTACTTTCGAAAATTTCCTTGGTTTCTTCCTTTTCCTTCGTTTTTCTTCCTCAAACTCACCTTAACTCTCAAGATCAAAGTGCTTCTGGTTCCTCCCCCTCTCTTGGCCGAAAATAACATATGGAGAAGAGGGTGTTTGGCTCTCTTTATATAGGCAAGGCTAGGGGACATGTGGGAGACAAAAAGTACCAAAAAGGGTCCTTTTTCTTCATTTTCATAAATGTGACTTGAGTTTGATTTGAGTTGATTTAAGTATTTGTGGGCTAAATTAAGATATGGGGAAGCTAAATGTATCTAGGGTTCATTTTAGGGGACAAAAATCTGATCCCCCATCAATCAATGGATTTTTCCCGGTTGTCGTGCCCCTATTGTCTAAGAAAATGCATTAAAAGTTAATTTGATATATCTTTTTGGTATTTTTTTCTTTTGAGACTTGTTATTTTAATATGTTTATGAGAAATATAGTATTTTTATGTATTATCATAGTTCTCATAACAATTGATTAAATAGATGTAGTCTTTTAAATCAAATTAAGCTATTTGGCAATATATGACTTTTTAACTTATTTTGTTGTGTATGAACTTCAATAATGATTTGTTTGCTTTTGTTAACCTATAACACTATATTAGTATGTATATTACTTATTCAACAAGTATTGAATCATCATAATACTTAATTTATTACCTTTCTCATCATTTAAAGCCAAAAAGAAAGAAAAAAGTCACGTTTTGGCACACTTCCCAAGGTGGTCGGCCACTATGGGGTATTTTTGAAATTTTTTAGGTTATTTTGTCTTTTGCTACTTAATTTTACTTGAATTCTTGATTTAGGGTATCCATATGTCAAAATTTGGATTTTTAAGGTCTTTTGCTGTATTAGGGGTAAAACGGTCATTTTACCCTATTTATGAGAATTTTTAATTTTTAATTTATTATTTCAAGATATTTACTTCATTTATAATGTTAGGAGACTCTCCGGGTGCTAAAGTTTTGTTGTCTGTGTTTTGGACCTTTTTCGGGTTTCTAAGCCGAACTTAGGGTTTTTGATTCGAGTTAGGGTTTTGAACCTCATCTGTATTGAATGGCCTCGTGAACTATTATTCACTAATACTAGGGTCCGAGCAGGGTCATTACATTAAATGCTGAGAAATAACTCCATATATAAGCTCTTGAGCATTTATGACTGTCGGAGGTAGATGAGGTCGTTAAATGCAAAAAATTCAACCGTTAAAGTCTACTGCAAATTTGAATCTGCGTCGCAGGTGTCGATACAAAATGTCTAGGACAGAGATCTTCAAGTGGTTGAGTCAATATTGATCTTTTGAGAGGTCGACACAATTTCTGCAAACTTTCTCACCAACACAACGGTGTCGACACCTTTGAGTTTGGTGTCAACTCAATGGCTCTTCAGGTTTTCGAATAGGGCAATTTGTGTTGACTCATGTTGCCTTTGGTGTCGACACAAAATTCTGCAAGAAGCCTCGGGATATTTGTGTCGACTCATTTGGACATTGGCGTCGACACCAAATTTCTTCAGGCGGGCTCGGAACTTTTGTATCGACTCATCTTCACATTTGTGTCGACACCCAAAATTTGCATGTGGACTCAGTACTTTTGTATCGACTCATTTGGCATTTGTGTCAACTCAAAATTTCGAATACCAAATGTGAGGAACCACATCTGTGTCGACAAAAATTTAATTTGTGTCGACTCATTTTGAATCCAGAGTTTTGGCACTTTTGTGTTGACACAAAACTTATTTGTGTCGACATTAATTTTTATTTTTTTTGGTAATTAATTATAACATAAAGAAATATACAGGATTCGAAGAGGCATACCCTAGGTAAATACAACACTAACCAACGAAAACAAGAAAACTAAACAACATGAACCACATAACCCCCGCTTGGAAGCGGGGGAAAAAAGCTAGCAAAAGTGTTGACACTAATTTTTAATACCTAAAAGCAATTTCATCAAACAATTAGGGTGTCAAATCATTTGTTTAAAGGTGTTGACACACTTGATATGTTTCAAGTATTCTTTGCTTTTAAAATGTTTGACTTAATTTTTAATTAGGGTTAACACAAAATATTCTTTTTCAAATATACTTAAGTGTTTTTATTCTTTGAGAGATAAGTCAATTCTTTTGGTTAAAGGTGTTAATTCATTTGTTCAATATGTGTCAATACTTTTTTTAAAAAAAATATAAAATATTATTAATTTAAATCAATTTATTCTTAGAAAATGAATTATCAAAATTATCAAAATCAATATAAAAAATTCTTGGGCTAACAATCTCCCGTTTTTTGATGATTACAACCATTTCAACATTTTCTAGAAAAAACATTTGAAAAGATTTTCAACACGGGTTCTCCGTTATTGATATGCCTTAAACAGAAAGTGCAATCAAAGAAGCTAGGTATTCAATCGACATTGTAATAAACAGTTTGAAGATGATTTGCAATGTAAACTTAGAAAAATTTGTATATCACAACAATTATGTGCAAAGTGATTTTGCAAATTGAAAACCAAACACATATATGAAGATGAACAGGAGTGGCTATACACAAAAATATAAGAAATCATCCATAGGCATAAACAAAATGTTTAAACATTCACTCCAACTATTTAACCATTTAGCCAAAACATTCAAACAACCCATTCAAGCACAAAAAGGAAATGTACATTAATTTTACATCTTCTCCTTCAAATAAAACAAAAACTTAATGTTTGTACTTTCTCCCCTTACTTTCTCTACCTCTCCCCTTCACTTAACTTTCTCCCCTTTTGTAAACATCAAAAGAAAGGGGGCAGCTACTGGTTGTCCATGAATCTTTTGAACTTTTTCTTCTCCTCGGCTCTCTATTTGCTCACAGAGGCGCGTTCCTTTGAGGATTTGGCTCGTTCATCTTTGGGTTCTGCGGCTGCCATTGCTTCAAATGTGGCGGCGAGGGCCAAGTCTGCTTCACTTTTCATCCTTGCAGCTTTTGCGGCCTTTGTCTCCTTGGGCATGAACTGGGTAGCCCAAGCTTGTTTGAGCCATTGGAGATGTTCTTCTACATTTTTGGCATTATCTTGAATAGCATTCACAACTTCTTTATTGCAACGACCCGGTACAGACCCTAGTTGTAACAACCCTATTGATAACAACCCATGTAATGACCCTACTCAGACCCTAGTGTTAGTAACGGATAGTCTACAAGATCATAGAACACAGAAGTAGTTCAGAACCCTGACTCGAATCGAAAACCCTAAGTTCGACCCGAAAATCCTAAAAAGGTTCAAAACTCAGGCAACAAAGCCCTAACACCTGGAGAGTCTCCTAACATTCTAAATTAAGTATATATCATGAAATAATGAATTAAAAATCAAAAATTCTAATAAATAGGTAAAATGACCATTTTGCCCTAGTACAGCAAAAAACCTTAAAAATCTAAATTTTGACATATAAATACCCTAAATTAAGAATTTAAGTACAATTAAGTAGCAAAGGATAAAATAACATCAAAAATGCCAAAAATGCCCTTTAGTGACCGACCACTTTGGGAGATGTGCCCAAAAGTGACTTTTTGCTTCTTTTTAGCTTTAAATAATGAAAAATGTATTAAATGAAGTATTATGATGATTCCAAACTTGTTGAACAAGTAATATACCGAATAATACAGTGTTATAAATCAACAAAAGCAAACAAATTATTATTTAAGTTCATACACAACAAAATAAGTTAAAAAGTCATATATTGCTAAAATAGCTTAATTTGACTTAAAAGACTACATTTATTTAATCAATTGCTATAGAAATTATGATAATACATGGAAATACTATATTTCTCATAAACATATCAAAATAATAAGTCTCAATGTTACAACCCGGTACAGACCCTAGTTGTAACAACCCAGTTGATAACGACCCGTGTAAAGACCCAGTCCAAACCCTAATATTAGTGATGGACGTCCACAAGGCTATAGAATACGGAAGAAGTTCAAAACCCTAACTCGAATCGAAAATCCTAATTTTAGCCCGAAAATCCCAAAAAGGTCTAAAACATAGGCAATAAAACTCTTGTACCCGGAGAATCTCCTAGCATTCTAAATAAAGAAAATATCATAAAATAATGAATTAAAAATTAAAAATTCTCATAAATAGGGTAAAATGACCGTTTTGCCCCCAGTACAGCAAAAAGCCTTAAAATTTTAAATTTTGACATATGGATACCCTAAATCAATGATTTAAGTACAATTAAGTACAAAAGGACAAAATAACATCAAAAATGCCAAAAATTCCCCTTAGTGGCCGACCACCTTGGGGGATGAGCCAAAATGTGACTGTTTTGCTTCTTTTTAGCTTTAAATGATGAGAAATGTATTAATTGAAGCACTATGATGATCTCATACTTGTTGAGCAAGTAATATACCTAATAATATATTGATATAAGTCAACAAAAGCAAACAAATTATTATTGAAGTTCATACACAACAAAATAAGTCAAAAAATCATATATTGCCA
>JAUMHN010261814.1:0-19477 GCA_032360265.1 Heliamphora ciliata | reverse complement strand
GTGTGCTGGTTGGTTCTATCCAGCAGCTGGTTGCTAGGGGTGAGCCTGTTAGGGAGAGGGTGCCTGAGGCGAGGGCTGCAGTTGCGATGCGGGAGTTCAGGCACATAGATCCGCCTACCTTTGCAGGAGATCCTGATCCTCTTTTGGTGACAGAGTGGTTGCAGTTGACGACTCGGATCCTGGACGCATTGCAGATTATGGAGGATGAGTTGCCAGTTTCTTTTGCTACCTTTCAGCTGAGAGGTGATGTTCATCAGTGGTGGAGGTATGGCAGGACTACAGTGGAGGCCACATGGGCAGCTTTTACACGAGTCTTTCTGGAGAGATATTTCCCAGCTTTGAGGAGGGACTTGTGCAGGGAGGAGTTCTATTCTCTTACCCAGGGGACCATGGACATCATACAGTACGAGGCTAGGTTCACGAGCTTGTCTCAGTTTTCACCAGAGGTGGAGTGCATAGATGAGTTTCTTTCGATGAGGTTCGAGCGGGGCTTGAGGCCGGCGATCAAGGAGCGAGTGACTGTGATGGGATATCGTGTGTTCAGACAGCTGGTGGAGGCGGCAGCGAGGGTTGAGAATGCTTTGGCTGAGACTCGAGCTTCGAGGGAGGCCAGGACATCACAGGGCGGTACGGAGGTGCAGACAGGTGGACGCTCCAGTAAGAGGCAGAAGTCCTCTGGTCCTAGCTTTTATCCATCTGGATCACAGCAGTTTTCAGCACCATCACTATCTGTGGCTTCGTTTGGGAGGCCAGAGCAGAGGGAGTTGACCTGTTATCAATGCAGACAGCCCGGGCATCGTGCGGCAGATTGTCTACAATCGAGACCATCCAAGAGTTTGGCTCTAGTACAGTCGCAGGGGAGGGACCCATCAGTTTGCTATGAGTGTGGACAGTCTGGATATGTTCATAGGAATTGTCCCCAGAGAGGCAGTGTGCCGAGCAGGGAGGACACACCAGTGGGCTCATATGCGCAGGGTCGACAACAGCCTTCCGCAGTACAGACTTCCCGGATGGCAGGTGGGAGCTCATCAGTTCAGTCGGTGCGGCAGCCGACATCACCGAGTTATGGCGGACAGGACAGGGTGGGGTTGTCCCGAGTATATTCTCTTGCAGCTCGCGGTTCATCTAGGGCTCCAGTCATGCCGGAGGATGCTAATATGCCTTCAACGAGCAGAGGTACTTTCTGAGTATGCGAGTTCTGAATCAGATTCATCATTGCATCTGTTGGGGTTGGTTATGGATCCGTGGATGGTATGCTGTGTTGAGGCAGCGGTTGGTAATGATGTGAGGTTGGGAGTGTTGTAGATCCTGAGTCTTTGAGATAGTTGGCCATTGTCTAGGATGCCTGACCTTGTTTGACTATATCTTAGGAATGGTTTGGCTGACCATCTCGTATGCCGTGTCAGTTGCGATCAACGGTTTGTTATTTTGGCTTTGAGTTGAATTTCGGGGGCAAAATTCCTTTAAGGGAGTAGAGTTGGGAGACTCTGACTCATTTTCTTTTTTTGGCATTTTCGGACGCACGTTATGTGTTTTCGTTGCAGCATGTTTTACTGCTTTTGATGCATGATCGGGCTTAGATATGCATGCGGAGTAGGTTCCCGGGGCTGTGGGCCGTTGTGGCGTGAATCTCGAAAATTTTCAAAAAAAGATATTTTGGAGACCTATAAATATCTGGAGTTAGATATTTTCATAAAGATATTTTTCAAAACTTCTCCAATAAGTCTCTCATTTTCTCTCTTACTTCTCCCTAAGTTCTCGGGGGCCTGGGGCTCGATTTTCAGTGAACCAATAGCGGATCCAGGGTTTTGGCGTCGTGGGCTACGCAACCATCCGGTCAGATTTCAATTCTGGCGAAACTCAATTTTACACATGGTTCAAGGCATTGAGTTTTAAACTCACCGAGGTAGGATTCTAGACCCTACTGCTGTATAAGGGTGCTGTGGGTAAATATGTGTGTTTTTAATGGGTAGATTGCTGTAGATCTGCGTTTGTTTCAAAGTTGATTTTCAGGTTAAAAATTGGGTTTTCGTTGGTTTCAGTGGATAGAATCTGGTGTCGGGAGTTTCTTTTGAGGTCTCGGTGTTAGACCTAGATTTGTGAGTGTTCACGGTTGTTGAATCGGTGTCCGAAAGTGTCGATTCGTGGCCTGGAGGGTTGAACCCGTAGCTCAGAATCATTTTCTGCCAAGGTTCGATCGACTGAACCATGGGGTTTGGTCGACTGAAGTCTGGTTTTGGGGTTCGGTCGACCGAACCTATGGGTTCAGTCGACTGAACCGTGTGGGTTTGCGTTTTGTGGTTTCCAGTAGGGTGTTCGGTTGACTGGGGGCTTGGGTTCGGTCGACTGAACCCCTAGGCTGTGTTTTGGTGGTTTTGGGTTGGTTCCTTGGTTTTCGATTGGTGTCTTATGGTATTCGATTAATTAATTTATGGGAATTACTTGATTTAAATACCTGAGGATTCCTTTTTGGGTTTGGTTGGTTGTGTGGTAGTTTTGGGGGTCGTGTTGTGGCCTTAGGTGTGCGTTTGAGTGTTACCCTCGTGGGTGACGTGCATGGTAGATGCGGCTTGTTGAGGCATAGTTAGGTGTATGATTTGATGTTGGGTTGTGTTGGCGCAGGTGAGCATCGTGGGTCTGTGATGACCGTGTTGGGTGTGTTTGGGCCAGTGGTGGTCGTGTGGGTTGTCCCTGTGAGTGGATGTCGATTTTGACAGGTGTGTCGTGACGTGGTTTTATATGGTTACGTGCATATTTATTACTGTTTATTTATGTATGGAATATGTAAGTGAATTACATGAAATGTTATCGTTATGTGGTACCTGGTTTATGCTTTAAAACCTAGAGTTTTATATGCATGTGACATGGTTTGTGAAACATCGCTTTGATACATGGTTATATGCTTTAAATTCTATTTTAGGTTTGCATATGTGTATGAGATGGATTAGATGAATCTGTGATCCAGTAGATGTGAAATCCTGATTGATGATGCACGTGTGCGTGTGTGGGTGTGTGTGGTAAGCTGCAAAAGCCGGTGTGTGCGATATCTGAAGGATTGAAACGAGATCCTGATGAGGCATGGGTGTGTGTGTGTGTGCAATAGCTGACGAATTGAAACGAGATCCTGATGAGGCACGGGTGTGGGTGTGCGTGCGATAGCTGAAGGTTGAAATGAGGTCCTGAAGTGGCACGTGTTCATGGATTGCATGTATTTCATTTTGGGACAGATAGACCAATTTTCTTAAAAACTGTATTATCGGCCTACGGGAGTCGAAATACTGTATTAACAGCCTACGGGAGTCGTAATACTTGAATCGTTTTCAGGGCTCTAATGAGTTGACAAATGGTTTTTAACCTCGCTTTCCCTTGCATGTGAAAATGGTTTTCTGGCTCTGGTGAGTCGTGAACTAAAACAATTTTTCAATTGTTTTACTGGCTTAAAAGATAGTCGAAAACTGCACTTCGTTTATCGAGTATGTTTAGCTTATATTGCATGTGTTGTTTAGAATCTGCTGAGTCTTGGCTCACGGTGTGGGATTTGCTTTTCTTCAGGTATCGGTCACACTGGTTGATCTACAGGTGCTGAAGAGGTGAAAGAGTTGTAGTCTTTCTTTTTGCTAGTTTTGTTACATGTATGTTATAACATATTTTACGGGCGTTGGAGCCGTGTAATGTTGCCGTTTGGCATTTATATACAATGCATGTATGGTTTAAATTGAGAGTGTATTCTCGGGTTGGGTGTATGTTTGGGTTGTTTATGGGTGTTTCACGTGGGCCGGAGTTTGGAGTGTGACAAAGTTGCTTTTGAAAACCTTTTGTGATGTGACCCATTAGAGCAAGTTTGTTTAGATTGGTGAGTAGATGTTGCTGGTATAGAGAAGAAATTTTCTTATAGGAGCATATAAACTCTATGTACGAGACGTTGAAGGGTGATATAATTTTATTATTTCTGGTGGAGTTGCATAGCAACCTAATGTGTGTACGTAGGATGAATAAGTATTTGGATGGGAAGAGTAGAAGTGTAAGTAAGATTATACGAATTCATGGGTGTGATTTTTGAAAATGGCCTTGAGTGAATCGAGTGTTTTGGTGGAATGTGGTTAACATAAAATAATTAAAGTACGAAAATCGTTCTTGGTTCGATTATGTGGCATAAAATGTGTGAAGGAATTGAGTGATGATGATAAAAGACTTTATAAATAGGACTTAATACTATTTAGTTAAAGGATTGTAGGGTGGATGATTTGTACGTGAAGGAAATATGTGACGAGGTTGTGATTGAATTCATATGAGTAAGCATATATAGGGGGAGTGTTTAGTCTGTGTGGTATGTTTAGCCATATTGACTCATTAGGTCCAAGTGGCGATATTAATCTTGATGGTCGTATGGCTAGAGTAGTTCAACACAAAGTGGTGATGTGATTTTGAGTGAGCAGTCGTTAGTCGGTCGGGAAGTAGTCTTCAATGTACGTTTGAATATGACAATGAGTTGGTTTTCGATAGAGTAACAGTCTTTCCAGACAGAAGTGGAGAATGTTTGAATCAATTTCAGTGGTGGGTTAGTTTAGAGACATATGATCGCTTGTGGAAGTCGTACTCGATGTAAGTTATATTTTGGAGCCAACATACTCTCAATGATAAACTGGGGTCATGGTACCACAAATTGAAAGTGCGAGAGTTAGATATACCCAAGACTGTCTTTAGGACTCGTTACGAGCATTATAAATTCGTGGTGATGCCTTTTGGATTAACGATTGTACCTGCTATATTTATGGACTTGATGGATCGGGTGTTCAGAAGCTTTCAAGACAAATTTGTAATTGTGTTGATAAATGATATTCGATTTTATTCTTGGAGTAAAGAGGAACACAGGGAACATTTGAAGATTTTTGTAGATCATGAGAAAACACAAGTTGTATGTAAAACTTGGTAAGTATGAGTTTTAGTTGGAACGGGTGATGTTTTTAGGTCATGTTATATCTGGAGAAGAAATTCAAGTGGACCCAACAGAAGTAGAAGCAACAGTTAATGGGAAGAGGCTAACTAACGTGACAGAGATACGAACTTTTAGGGACTAGCTGGTTATGTGACATGGTTCTTGAATGTTTGGTAGTAATCAGTTTAAGATGTTAAGTAGGATAAAACAACCTTTATGCTAAGTGCTGAACATATAGGCTCAACCTTATCTACACCCGCAATAAAGAACGACTCAAGTAAATAGGACACAATTTTGGAGAATGAGAAGGCACAATGTTAGTAAATCATCCTCAACCTTCCTTACGATGAAGTACGGGGAGAAATTTTGGAGACGAAATTTTTTTAAGGGGGGTAGTTTGTAACGGCCCTGCTCGGACTCTAGTATTAGTGATGGATAGTCTACAACGCTATAGAGCACAGATGAGGTTCAAAACCCTAACTCGAATCGAAAACCCTAAGTTCAGCTGGAAACCCCACAAAGGTCCAAAACTCAGGCAACAAAACCTTAACACCCGAAGAGTCTCCTAACATTCAAAATGAAGTAAAATCATAAAATAATGAGTTAAAAATCAAAAATCCTCATAAATAGGGTAAAATAACCATTTTGCCCTTAGTACAGCAAAAAGTCTTAAAAACTTAAATTTTGACACATGAATACCCTAAATCAAGGATTTAAGTACAATTAAGTAGTAAAAGACAAAATAACATCAAAAATGCCAAAAATACACCGTAGTGGCTGACTACCTTGGGAAGAGTGCCAAAAAGTGACTTTTTGCTTTCTTTTTAGCTTAAAATGATGAGAAATGTATTAAATCAAGCATTATGATAATCCAATACTTGTTGAACAAGTAATATACATAACAATATAGTGTTATAGGTCAACAAAATCAAATAAATCATTATTGAAATTTATACACAACAAAATAAGTTAAAAAGTCACATACTACCAAAATAGCTTAATTTAACTTAAAAGACTATATCTATTTAATCAATTATTATGGAAACTATGATAATATATGAAAATACTATATTTATCATAAACATACAAAAATAATAGATCTCAGTAGAAAAAGACACCAAAATATACATCAAATTAACTTTTAATGCATTTTCTTGCACAAAGGGACACGAAAACTAAGAAAAATTTCTTGATTGATGGGGGATCAGATTTTTGTCCCCCCAAACAGACCCTAGCTGCATTTTAGCTTCCTCAAATCTGATTTTGTCCCCTCAAAGCTTGAACTAAATTAAATGAGCCATGTGAAGAAATAAAAAAAAGTACAAAACAATTAATTATCTTGTACCCTAGCCTTCTCCTATATAAACCAAGCCAAACACCACTCCCTCCCCTTCATATTTTCGTCCATATAGAGAGAGGAAACCAGATTTGAGTATTCTTGAGGTGTTCCACAAGTTTGAGAGAGAAAGGAGGGAGAAGAAAATAAGAAAGGAAAAAAGGAAGCAGAAATTAAGGAGATGAGTTTTTCTAAAGCTAAGTCCTTCCATGCCACCATCCTTGAGCCCTCTAAACAAGTAAGTAAAATCTCTAAACCTTGTGTTTAAGATCCCTCAAAATATCCCCCAACACATTCCTTTAAACACTCTAAAAATTGAGAATCGAAATCAAACCGAAAAGGCGTCGTAATTGGAAATTAGGGGCTGTTATGTTTATGAATGATATGAGATGTTGTTGTGTGTTGTTATCTTTGAGTTTGATTACCTTTAAGTGTGCTGGAGTTTTGATATTAAAGTCTAAAACACAAGCATGCAAAGAAATGGAACAAAAGCTTGACATGACATAAGTAGAAGACTTGAACCCTAAGAGGCTTAATTTTTGAGAACTTTGATGTTTCTGCCTTGAGATTTGAAACGCCATAACTCAATGTAGAAAATTGATTTAAGCATTTTCTTTATGTCCACATTTATCTTTTTATGTTGTCTTTCATCCAAAGTTGGTTTCAACTCATTTTCATTACTACAACTCAAGATATTGCAATTTTACCAAAGTGTATTATTTTTCGATCAGTCAACACTACCGACTGGGAAATTCTATTTTACAATGAGATCCGAACTTTGATCAAAACATGACAGTTGTAGATAATATGTATATTTATCTACCCACCAAACATGAGAACAAAATATTGAGTTTGGATAGGTAAGACCCCCTTTGAAAGTCTCTGTTGAGTTTCAGCCCCCAAGGAACATTCTGTTACATATTTTTATATAGCTCAAACCCTCTATTTTTAGTGACTTATTCTAAAAGTGGTCTACATGAATATTGTAGATAACATATTGAAGTATTTTCTTCCCAAACATCAGACGTTAAAGTCTCGAGATAATATCCCAAAACTGTTTTAAATCTTCTGTCCAAAATTTGATCTGCTGAGTTTTGGCGGCTGACAGAACCTACTTTTTAAAGTGGCCAAAAAGTCTAACTTGTTTCAAACAACTACCCTTATATTTAAACATGAAACTTGTAGGGGACATGTTAAACTAGAACATACTAAACAATGGGTGGATTGGGACTTGAAATGATACCCCAATTCTGAGACCAAAAGAAGCATAATTTTGGTAAAATCTTGAGAAAAGTGCTGAACCGTTTTTGCTTAAGATAAATTGTTCACCCATTTGCCTTAGGATTTGACCTTGGTGTTAAACATGATAGTTATAGAAAATATTTTTATCTAAATGGTGTATAAAAATCATAACTTGATTTCAAGTCTAGATACCCCAAAACCTTGTCGACCCTTTTAATTTAATACTTAATTTTTGGCCTTAAAAGTTGCTAAGTGTAAGTGTGAGTACCTTGTTGTGAGACCTGAGTTCTATATGATTATTGGTTTGAATTAGTTGAATTGTGTTTCTAAGTGAATCTATGATGATTTAGAATTTATGCAATCATGTTGAATCATATCTTGAGAATTGTAACTTGTATTTCACATACTTGTACCTTATGCTTTGCGCGTTATACTATGTATCTTGCCATACTAGTTGATGCCATGCTATAGATGGTTGTATTTGAGATCCACACCAAACATTATTGACATTTTCACTTGCATCTTGGCATATTAGAGTCCATCTGTGCAAATCATTTTCGGGATGGGCTGTATTGAGATTGTCATTCTTGATTCTAAGTCCAAGGGGTCCCTAGTTGCCATTTTTGAAAATGTTTTGAGATAAATTCCCCTTGTGCACCCTGGGTGTGTCCCTGGTGTTACAAAATTGGTTTATACACCCTAGGCATGTTCCTGGTGTTCGAAATGGTTTACGGATATTGTTGGGCACCATAGGTTCGTCGCTAGCATTCTGATTTCGATTGCTTAAACTTTTTGGTTGACACCGGTGAAGGCATCACGAGTCTTAAGGTGGGAAAAATCGCTTGGGATGAATTCCCCTTGTGCACCCTAGGTGTGTCATCGGAGTTACAAAATTGGTTTACACACCCAGGGCGTGTCCCTGGTGTTTTAAATGGTTTATTGAATATTGTTGGCCTAGAGTATGGCACGGACCCCACGTCGTTGCCATTGAGTAAAACAGCTATGGCATGACACCAGGCGATGTGGTTACTATTCGCAACGAGGCGCGATGATGACTTTGGTGATCAAATACCCGTGAAAGTCTACTCTGGTGATTTTCGATCTAGAATCCCTGTTATAATCTGGGTGCATGTTGGGTTGGGCATCTGCATTTCATATACGACATCTCATATGCATATGTTTGTTGATTTATCTACTATCCTGTCATAAATTTGTCTGTCTCCTTGACTATAAACTGTACTGGGGTTATTTGGTATGTGTTGTGGTGAATTTTGTGCCGTCAAATTAGTTAGAAGGTTAGAGTATTTTTGCTTCTGGGCCTTCGCTCATGGCATTCGTGCCACAGGTGAGGAGGAGTTATGGGAAAAAGTCATCCCAGAGGGAGAAGAAGGGTTTGAAGAACAGGGTGAGTTCTAAGAGCACATGGATCCCGCTGATGCATTCTGAAGAGTCAAGATCTCTGCTTTTGTTCTTATATTCAGTTTTTCCCGTGCTTAGTGTAATTTTTGAAATTTCTTGGAGAAACTGTAGTACTTATCTAACTTTGAATGATTTAGACTCCTTTATGATGCAATAACTAACGTATATAAATATGAATGAATGCCTAGAATATTCTTTTATTTATATTTATGTTTGGCCCGACTTGCCGGGAGGACGGGGCGTCACAAACCGCTTTCATTTTCTATATCTAAACAGCTATCATAGGACGCTGATCTTTAAATAAAGTGATTTCATGCCTAAAAAGAAGAAATCATCTCTTAAAATCCTGCATGCTAAAATGAGTAAGGATTGTATCGATATAAGTAACTTGTGATAAGCCTAACATCCTCTGCTTTCAATCTCACATAAGCTTGATCCTGAGAATGTGGCTGGCTTTTGCTAAGTCTTTCATATCGAACTGGCCGGATAACCGTACCTTCACCTAAGATAACACCCCAACATCATTTTCGATGAGTAAAATATTATCCACGTAAAGTACTAAAAACACCGCTACGCTTCCATCACGCTTCTTGTACGCACAAGACTTGTTAGGAATTTGATCAAAATCATAAGACTTAATAGCCTAATCAAACCAAGTATTCCAAGACCTAGATGCTTGCTTAAGTCCATAAATAGACCTATTAAGCTTGCATAATATATGCTATTGGCCATTCGCTATAAACCTGTCTGGTTGTACCATATAGATATATTCATTAATATTTCTGTTAGAAGAAGCAATCTTGACGACCATTTGTCAAATTTTGTAATCAAAATAAGCTGCAATAGAAAAGAGAATCCAGATAGACTTAAGTATGGCTATCGACAAAAAGATCTCATAATCGATCCCTTCTTTTGAAGTAAACTCTTTTGCAACAAGCTTAACTTTCAAGGTTTCCACATTTTCGTCTGCTCATCTATTGTTTTATAGATCCACTTGCATTTGATGGGTTTTATCCCTTCGAATGGTTCTATAAATTTTTAAACCTGATTAGAATACATAGACTTCGTCTCTGAATTCATAACCCTTTGTCAAAGATCTGCATCTTTATCTTGGAGTGCTTCATTGTAGTTATAGAGTTCGGTATCCAGTTCTGTCGAGATCCCATCAAAAAACTCTCCCAAGAACATATACTGATTGGGTTGACGAACAACCCTCCCACTACGATGAGGTACTACCTACGTCTATCTATGTGACGTTCCGATTTTTGGGCACGTTAATACATGTATATAGGTACAATAAGGGTTGTGCTAATGCTTCATTCATAGATAATCATTAACTATTACATTCATTAGCATTGAATTTTCTCGGTAAGTTCGTAAAAGATCGGTATTACAGTCATCCATTACATGGTTACAAAAGGTAAGAAAAGGAATATCTTAAGGCATCAAAAAAAATTTAACAAGAGATGCATTCCATATCTATTAAGCCTCCCCTAGGTAACCATGTTCCTGATGCTCAACATGTTCAGTAAACTCTTCTTCGTAAGGTAGCTCTTCCTTTTCACCTATGGCATTAACGCAGTGTGCCGGAGGCCAGAAGAAAAACTCTATAGCCTACTAATCTAACTCAAGTTACAAATTCACTAAACGCATTCCATAAAAACACTATTGCATTTATATAACAAATCAAGAGAGGATTTAAAAGTAAATTAAGCCAAATCATACAAGCATGGTGTATAGGCAAAGTATAAAGTATGTCAATATGCATAAGATATAGTGTTAGAAAATGATATGCAATTACCCAACCCGACTATAGACCACAAACCAACCAACCAACGGAATTCCATGCCGAGAATTCAAATGTAGACTTCATTAGATAAATTAAACACTAAAGTCATCAACCGAGCCTCGTTGTGAATAATAACCATGTCATCGGGCTTCATGCCACAGTTATTTTATTCAATCATAACGGTGTGGGGTGGGGTGCTAACTCCGGGCTATATCCAGATGCTCCCACTTTAAGATTTATGTTGTATTCGCCATTGCCAATCCAAAGTCTAAGGTACATATATTGAGAAAAAGCTAGAGACAAGCCCATGGTTTCCACAAGGGGTTTCAATCCAAAAACATAATCAATATCTATACACAGAGAACGCACTCATGGTGTTCACGGGGAATATATCCCAAAACAATTTCACAAGCTGGCACACCAGCTAGTGACGCCCTGGACTAAGAAACAACGGGTGACTAACTCCAAAGACACTACCAATAACCATGATAAAGGTACTTACCAAAAGTACAAGATATGACCCCCAAGATTCCATGGGTACAAGTGTAACAATGCTCATGGTACAATCGTTCATAGCACAAGGTACAACTACTCAAAGCATAAAGTATAACTACTCATAGCATGTTTTCCATCATATATCAAGAATTTATTCTTATTGTAATGAGCATGCTATCATGTCATGCCTTAGTTCACATAAATTCTAGCACAATAAATTATAATAATTAAGTATTCAACTCTAATTTAACCAAGGCATGAAGGATATGTTCATAGATATCACTTAGCACATCACTTTAAAATTTCAGCCATTAAATTGTAATTTCTAGCAAACATTTGGGGTATCTAGACTTTGAATTTAGTTCTGGTTTTTTGTCACAATATAGTTTAAAATATCCTTAACAAGTCTTATGAAGAACACTTAAGTTAAAACTCATGAATTCTAGGTGATATGGCCTTCACAAAACAAAGTGTTACAATTGCTCTTAGTAAATTGTTGCGAACAAGGCTAATAGAGGTCAACATGTTTGGGGTATCTAGACAACTTCATTTGATCTAATTTTTGGATTTGTTTTAATTTAAATTGTCCTCTAAAAATCTTATGAAGGATGCTCAGTAAGGTTCGTAAGAAAATATTTAAGATATTACTCTCGTAAGAAAGTGTGTCAGGTCAGCATTTTCTAAACTCAATAAGGGGGATCTTCAGCCGCAAGAATATATAGTTTAAAAATGGTTTGGAGGATCAAATAGAGCCTAAAAGACCTGATTTTTATATAGAATTTATATTAATATATACCTAACATTTCTCATAAAGAATACTTTTTGAATAGGTCATTAGAAATATGAGTTTTGAGCTTTACAAAAATGTTGGACAATAATTAAATCACTAAATGATGATAGCAGTATGCAGAGGGGTTTTGACCAATGAAATGTCAACAAAAAGGGCTCATTTTCAGTGGGTAATAGATAAATATGCTATCTACAACTTTCGTAATGGGACCAAAGTATAGTTCACAATTTAAAATAAGATTTTGACCTCTGCAACAGATGCTGGTATGAAAACGACATGTTTTGGTAGAAATTTTGTATCTTGAGTTTTATAATTTCAAAATAGTTCAAACTAATTTTAGATGAAAGATAACTCAAAAATCTAAATCTGGACATAACATGCATCCTTAGGTGATTGTTCTATATTTAGTTATTATTTTCAAACTTGGGTATAATGAGCAGAATATTTTTAAAAGTCAAAACAACTTGCTTCTTTACCTTCTAACCCTTTGAATGTATGGATATGCTTATTTTCTTTGCATGTATGATATGAAGACTTAAAAATTAAAACTCTAGTATCTAAAAATGTAAGTATTACCATGGATCTCAATAAAATCTACATACACAAGTATAAACACATAAGAGAGTATCAAACAGTCCCAAAAATTGATTTTTACCACCTTTGTTGGTTTGATTTGGTTCTTGATCTTGATTTTAATTTGAGAATGGTGAGAGAGAGATTTGAGATGAGTGAAAGAGGAGGGATATCAGAGTTTTCGTACCTTGTGGAGTTACTTCTTGGTGGTTAAAATCAAGGACTTAGCTTTATTGCCTCGAGATCCCTCCTACTTCTTCTTGCTCCTCCTTCCCAACACTTACAAAATTATTGGAGTAAAATTCTGGTGAGCCTCACTTTCTCTCTTTATGTGCCAAAAATGGTGGGAGAGGGGTGATTTTTATAGAGCCTTATGGTGGTGGTGGTGGTGGTGGTGATGATGGTGGTGGAAGAGTGGAAGAGATGTGTAAGGCATGCACAATGCTTGATTGGTTGGAATAAGAGATGGCATGTGGTGGTGCAAGAAAGGATGAAAAAGGGGGAGGGAATATTTGGCCAAGGTGGGGTGTCTCCCAAGCAATGCAGATTTTGTTATTTTATTGCATTATTTTAAGATTTTAATGATATATTTATACTGTATTGTCCAAGAAAAGCCTTAAAAATTAACTTGATGTATGTTTTTTTTATCTCTTTTACTACAGAAAAGAATTATTTTAGTAACTTTATGATTAGTTTATTATTTTGTAATTTGTTATGAATTTGGCATCATTTAACTAATTATATATTGACACATAAGTTAAATTAAGCTCTTTTTTAAAGATGTGTCAATTTGGTTTTATTTGGTGTGTAAGGGTTTTAAAATGATTTCTTTTGCTTTTGTAGACATATAATTTTATATTAGTATCATCATTATTTGTTTAGACATTTTTTGGTTATAAAAATACTTGATTTGTACACTTTTTTTAAAATTTTGAGCAAAAAAATGCAGAAAGAAGCTCTTTGGCACATTTTCCTAGGTGTAACTAGTCATAGACGGGTATTTTACTCATTTTGCTTGTTATTTTGTCATTTGCTTTTTGTTTTCATTTAAATCTTGGATTATGGTTGTCCATGTGTCAAAATTCTAAATTTTAAAGACTTTCTTGTATCTTGAGGGTAAAATGGTAATTTTACACTTTTTATGAGATTTTCTAATTTTAATTTAATATTCTAGGATAATTTAATAATTTCTAAGGTTTTAAAATTTTATTCCTTGCATTAGGGTTTTTGCCTCTCGAATTTTAGATTCTTTGGGTTTTGATCATATTAGAGTTTTTAATCTTATTATAACCTAAGACCTTATTGATTTATTGTCACTGATCCTATGGTTTGAAAACAGGTCCTTATAGTGTACTAGCAATGACAGCTGTGCTGATTCTAAACCATGTACTCCATCTTTTACATGCTGCTCTGGTTGTGAAATCGGTATGTCAATGGTAGCACCTTGATCTGGTTCAGGATTTGCACGTGTCCCGATAATCCTCCCACTACGATGAGGCAGTGAAATATCAATGACACTTTTCCTTGGCGCTTCTCCTATATTACTAGTATTTTCTCTTAGCACTTCTAGAACATTTATACTCTTAGGCTTGTGGTCCATTACATAATTCTTTTTCAAGAATCGGGTATTAGTACTAACAATAATCTTCTGATCTTTAGAATTATAAAATAAATCACCATTCGCTCCCTTAGGATATCCAACAAAGAAACATACTTCTATTCTCGGTTCCAACTTATCCATCTTCCCATTCAGCATGTGTGCTAAACACCTCCAAATCCGAATATGTCTTAAACTAGGCTTGCGCTCGGTCCATAATTCTATGAGAGTAGTAGGTACTGACTTAGAATGTACCAAGTTCAGAATGTAAGTTGCTCTCTCTAATGCAAATTCCAAAAAAAAATCGGATAATTCTAAATAACTCATCAGAGATCTTACCATTACCATAAGAGTCTTATTCCTACTTTCTGCTACACCATTCTATTGCGGAGTAGAATGGCCCCTCTACTAACAAGTAGTCCTTAAACTCTCCAAAAAAATATTCGCCACCACGGTTAAACCGTAGTGTCTTGATACATTTTCCCATACGCTTCTCCGTTTCTGCTTTAAATACTTTGAATTTTTCAATACATTTAAACATAAGATGCATCAACTAATTATACTCGTACTTTAAGTACCTAGCAGTAAAAGTGACCAAATACTCAAAACCTCTTCTAGCCTAGATAGTCATAGGTCCACATACATCAGAGTGAACCAATTCCAACGTTTCTTTGGCTCTATAGCTTTTAGCAAAAAATAGCTTTTTGGCCATTTTACCCTCCAAGTGGGATTTACAAACTGGAAGTACCTCCATTTTTAATGAACTCAATGGTGCATCTTCAACCAGTATATTTATCCTTTTTAGATTAATATGACCTAGGCATAAGTGCTAAATATATGTTTGCACATGTACCTCCCTTTTTTTGAATCTTTTTTTTCTTCTTATCTTTCCGCTTAGAGAAAGAATCCTTTTTAGCAACAAAGACACTACCTTGCTTCCAAAATACACCCTCAGTTGCTTGAAGTTCTTTAAGTAGTTCTACTGTGGAAAAACTAAGTTTGTTTATATTACAATTTAGACAGAACTGCTTAAAGCTATCAAGCAGCGACTGGAGTATCATATCGACCTGGATTTCCTCGTCAATATCAGCTCTAAGGATATTCAGTTCATTTAGAAGATTAATCATCTTTAGGACATGATCCCTAACTAGGGTACCTTGATCAGCCATGTCACACCCAAACACCAGAGTCACGCAAAAGCCCACCCAAACATCGTTTGAGAAAATACGATTTGCAATTGGAAAATCATCAACTAAAAAATATACATCATTTGGATAAAAATCTCCACAGCTCAACTCTCATAAACAGGAAACATGCGTTCTCATACATGAATAAATATATTGCCTCAAGGCGTACAAAATCAGCCTTTAAAAACAGGCACTACATGTAAACGTACATGTCCAAAACAGGGAAACAACTAGTTTTTCGCCACCGCAGGAATCTAGGTCAACTCCACATGCTTACCTGAAACTGTTTTTACAGCAAAATCCCACACCGTGAGACGAAGCCCAATAGAAAAATAGACGATAAAGCTGTAAAGCAGGCTATGCAATCAGACATACACGGGCTCAACCACAAGAGCCAAAAAGGGGTTTTTCTCTCAAAAATCACAAGTTTTCCGTCAGACTAATACGAGTCTCAAAAAGGTTTTATCTCATAAAACCACACATTCTTCATCCTTCAAACTATGCATATCATCCTAATAGATATCATGCCACAGTTAACGGAAACCTGTAAACAAATAGAATGCTCTACTCAGGCCACTCAGCCGAGGAGAAAAATAAAATGTAATCCTATGTACCGACTCTACCACACAGACAAAGGTAACAACTATAGACTCTTGTCCATTATCCTAGTCCTGAACCACTTAAAGCCTGCTAGATAATGACAAGTTCTATATGGAGCTACAATAATAAAGCCACTCACGGGGCAACATACTTCTTTATGAATTTTCACGACCGTTGGACGAAGCTAACCAAACCACGTTTACGGGGATTAACCCGAGGGACCGTAGCGAACCCACTCTGCGCATGTTTTTGGACTTCCACCATGGAGCAATAGAAGCCCAACTCAAAACGACACATTGTCACGGTACATCTATGGAAACATTTAAAAATTCAACCGTAGCTCAACTATGAAAACCCGTAAAACAGTTTATACAACACATGTATTAAAGAGATCCAATCAATCAACATGGAGATCTAAACCATTTCCACAAAATGTCAAAAAGCTAAAACTCAACCCCAATGGTAGCTCCAAACCTCCAACAGCACATTTTTCATAAAATCTACCAGCACCTCATTTTTAAATCTCCTTTTGAAAACTACGGATATACACACATCCGAAACATGTATAAACCAAGAAAAGGCATAAAACTCACTTTTGCCCCAAAACCAAGGTTTAAAACATGAAAATCACATTTAATGTATTTCTACCCGGTGAAAGCAAGTATAATTACGTACTGTGCCCTTTAACAACAGTTGGGTCTAGAATCCTATCTAAAAAAGCTAAAAGCTCGACGCTTCAAAATCCAACCTCGTCGGAACGAGAATCCATCCGGATGGATACGAAGCCCACATCGCCGACAGTAAGGATCTGCTATCCTACCACCAAAAATAAAGCCCTTGGCCCCCCAAAAGTTAGAGAGAAGGTAGAGAAACGAAGAGGGAGAGAAGATATGCTTTGAAAAGATATTTTGTAGCCTTTATAGATATTCGCGCCCAGGCCCCACCGCTCGAGCAGACTCCTTGCCGACATAGACCCTGCCACACCACCGCTCGAGCACCCAAGCACTGCTCGAGCGGTCACCTCTCGGACCAACACTCTGCCACCAGCCCGCTCGAGCGAGATCTCCACCACTCGAGTGGTTGTCACCGGGAGAGAAAACTGAAAAAGACAACCAAGCCAAACCATCTGCATGCATAACATATTTAACATCTATATAAAACATGCTGTTCTACAACTTGAAACATAAACCATACACCAAGAGATACATATATAGAAAGAAACATATCAACATATATATAATATCTCAAAAGAGACGGGTCCGGGTCTCACAACTCTCCCCTCTTATGGAATTTTGCCCCAAAATTCACAACAAGGTCACGAGGTAAACAGGTCTGGGTATCTAGCACGCATCCCAGAGTTGAGTTCCCATGTCGCTTCTTCAACCCCGTGATGAAGTCATAGGACTTTGACAAAAGCAATTGTTCTCCCTCGCAACACCTTCTCCTTTGTATCAAGAATCTTCGTTGGACATTTTCTATAAGTGGCATCCTCATCAGCCCGCAGCTCAGCCCAATCTAACACATGAGAAGGATCAGGCTCATACCTCCGAAGCCTAGAAACGTAGAACACGTTATGCACAGATGCTAACTGAGGTGGCAAAGCCAAACGATAAGTAACCTCTCCAATTCTGTCAAGGATCTCGAAAGGTCCAATGAAACGTGGCGATAGCTTTCCGCTACGACCAAACCTAATCAAACCTCTACATGCTGAGACCTTCAGAAACACGTGATCTCCCACTGCAAACTCCAAAGGTCGTCTCCTATGATCTGCATAACTCTTCTGGAGGCTCTATGCCGTCAAAAGGCGTTGGTGTATCACTGCGATCTTCTCCGTTGTCTCTCGCACCATGTCGGGTCCTAAGACTGTGGTCTCTCCCACATCTGTCCAACACACAAGCGATCTATACGGTCTACC
This sequence comes from Heliamphora ciliata, assembly GCA_032360265.1. Lineage (NCBI taxonomy): Eukaryota > Viridiplantae > Streptophyta > Magnoliopsida > Ericales > Sarraceniaceae > Heliamphora > Heliamphora ciliata. Next base: position 1,598 of record JAUMHN010261814.1, on the reverse strand, counting down.
ATACAAAGCCTCATACGGTGTCATCCTAATACAAGATTGATAACTATTATTGTATGCAAACTTTGCCAACGGTAGATGATCCTACCAAGAACCTCTGAAGTCTAGAACACAAGCCCTCAGCATATCCTCTAGAATCTGTATAGTCCTGTCCGACTGACCATCTATCTGGGGGTGAAATACAGTACTGAACATCAAATTTGTCCCCAAAGCCTCCTGAAGACTCTACCAAAAGCACGATGTGAAGCGCTGGCCTATGTCAGAAATAATAAACACTGGCACTCCATGCAACTGAACTATCTCTCTGACATACAACTGACTCGGTCTCTCCACTGAATTCTTCACGCGAATGGGGAAAAAGTGTGCAGACTTCGTAAACCTATCAACCATAACCCACACGGCGTCGTGTCCCCTAGGTGATCGAGGAAGCCCTCACACAAAGTCCATCGTGACGTTCTCCCACTTCCACTCTGATATCGGTTATGGTTGTAACAATCCTGCTGGCCTCTAGGGTTCCGCCTTCTCCTTCTGGTAGGTAAGGCATCGAGAAACAAACTGGGTTACATCTCTCTTCATTCCCGTCTAACAGAACTGACAACGTAAGTCATGGTACATCATCGAGCCTCTTGGATGCACGGTAAGGCGAGAATGATGACACTACGGTAATAGATCAGCTCGGCATGACTCTGGCACAAACAACCTCCCCACTAATCTCAGACTTAGATCTGAATCCACAACCCATCCTACTGTATCCTCTCCAATAGCAACGCGATCTCAGATCATCTGAGTCTCCTGGTCCGTCAGCTGGAGCTGCAGCACACGTGCTACCAACGCTGGTCGAGTAACTACTAAAAATAAGGTGGCACCCGTCACTGTCTCCCTGAGACACAGATCAAACTCCCCAACCTCTCTAAGCATGTCCCACTCACGTATAGCCACAGAAGCTAACGACCCGTGAGACCTTCTACTAAGAGCGTCGGCCACAATGTTGGCCTTCCCTGGATGGTACTACAAGTCAAAATCATAATCCTCCAACAAATCCATCCATCATCGTTGGTACAAGTTCAGGTCCTTCTATGAAAATAAGTATTTTAAACTCTTATGATCAGAGAAAACCTCGAAATGCTCACCATAAAGATAGTAATGCCACGTCTTCAAGGCAAAGACCACGGTTGCCAACTCCAAATCATGTGTCGGGTAGTTCTTCTCGTGCGTCTTCAACTGTCGAGAACCATAAGCTACAACCTTTCCTTCTTGCATCAGAACACAGCCTAAACTGTCGTGTGATGTATCATAGTACACTGTATACCCCAAGCCTCACTCTGGAATAATCAACACATGTGCGCTAGTCAACCTTGTCTTCAGCTCTTGGAATACCGATTCGCAAGACTCACTCCATACAAACACAACTCCCTTCCGTGTCAGACGCGCCATCGGTGCAGCGAGTCTCGCAAAATCCTTCACGAACCACCCATAGTACCCTGCTAAACCCAGAAAATTGCGAATCTCAAAGACGCTCTTCGGTCGCTCCCAACCTGTCACGGCATCTGTCTTCAACGAATCCACTGATACCCCGTCTGATGACACGACGTGTCCAAGAA
>JAUMHN010261813.1:0-43813 GCA_032360265.1 Heliamphora ciliata | reverse complement strand
TTAAACTAAAACTCGAACAAGACAAGTGTCAAAATATCGATGAATAAAATAAATAAAATGAATAAACATTTGTCACATCTTTGCCAAACTAAAAACGAATTAGACCGAGGCTAAAATCCATAGCAATCTCCCCATTTGGCAATTCTGTGACAAAATCTAACAAGTTAATTAATCTAATTAAACAAGCTAGCAAAACAATAAGAAAAAACACTGACACGACACAAACAAAACATTTCAAAAAAAAATAGAAACTCCCCCTCAAACAAAACTCACCAAAAAAAAATGACTCGACTCCCCCTAAACCTCGACTCCCCCTACACCAAACATCTAAGCCTAAGCCCTCTATTTTCTCCCCCTTTTTGTCACGAATTGAAAAACAAACACAAGGAAAAAAAAATAACTCTTTTTGAGTAGGGAACAAGATTAAGGAACAAGTACAAGTCTCAGGCATATTTGCATTCACTTAAAACCACAAAATCTAGTCAAAGTGATTAAAACACACACAAATTCCATGATACCCAATATTTATATATGAACGAACACAATCAGAGTAGATTCTATATGAACAAGTGTGTGTGTGACTTGAAATATTTCAAGATTCTAAGATTAAACCCACATGAGATCTATATGGCTTGAGTCACATTTATTTATCAGTTATAAAAAAAATTTACAAAGTCAAACCAGTTTTGACCCAATTCAATTTAAAAGCTTACTCCCCCTCAACTAGAGACTGCAACATTTTCATGCTCTTCTTTTTTTTTACTTTCAAAGGCGACTTTCACACTAATACGAACGAGAAAGCAATGTTCGCATAGGTAGCAATTTCCTAAGCAAATTTTTGGCTCAAAATTTCGAGGCGGCTGCAGACTAGTACGTACGAAAAGACAAGGTCCGCACAGGTAGCTATTTCCTCAAGACAAACATACAGAACCAAAAGAAGGAGGGAGTGTAGACACTAAAATCAAGTGGGTCGCCACTATGTGGTCATTTTGTGAAATCTTTAGACAATTGAAAGATAAAATAGACCCATTGATAAATATAATCCCAAGTGTGGAAGATCCCTGCAACTATCAATGTTCAAATGGTGTACAGAATAGACTCATATCTGAAAACGTTCTATCCACTATGAACTAGCATACTCAAAAATCAATGCAGTAGTTAACCTCAAAGCCTAAGTTATGAAATTTCAGACAAATGAAATAATGTACAGAAAAAGATACTAAAACCTTAATAAAGTCTCCCACAATTTTTTTTTTAACGATAAAAAAAACTCAAACACACAAAACAAAAAGACTCAAAACAAATTAGGAACTACGACTAGCCAAAAAGCTATCTAGATCACTCTTTCGTATCCACACTTTTCTAACCTTGACTTCGTCATCCACATTATAATATTTGGGAATGGGTTTAGGCAGATTATTTTCAGTCTATGTTTTAACAGTAATTTTTCTAAACATAGGATAATTCAATCTATTCCTAGAATCATGCATATGGTCAACAAATCTACCTTTTCTAGGCACATAAGAATATCCAGAGTAGTAATCAAACATGTCATGCAACTGAAAATAATTTGGTCTAATGTGTCCCTTGATCCCACAAAAATGACACACAGGAATGAATTTATGCTTACTTACCTCACCATGTATGTTGGTTTTACCCATCTGATTCATCCTCTTTCCATGTGCTTTAGCTGAAAGATTTGTAGTGGCTGTTTTTGCTTTCACAAAACTTGGCGCAGACTTAGTTTGACTTTGTTGACCAACTTTTTCTTTTTCTTTTAACGACTTGCTTGAAGAAACACCAACAAAGCTGAGTCCACATTTATCTGTCACAGTCTTCTGTACTCCAAGTATGTCATCCAAAGCCTTAGTACCTGCATTTAATTTCTTGAAAGTAGCTTGAGCATTCAAACAATCAGTTTCTAGTTTAGCAAATTTACAGTCAAGCTCTTTCTTGGAATTGATACAAGCACTCAGTTCGTTTTCAAGTTCAGTTAGTCTGGTCATTCTTGTCTGACTCAACTCAAGCAAGCTATTTCTTTCTTTTTCACACAGAGAAAGTTTTTCACATAAGGTCTGCCTATCAGATTTTAACTTTTCTACCAAAGCTTAAGTTTCAATTAGCTCTTTCTTGACACTTTCATTCTCTTTTTCACACAATTTGAATTTTTTAACCATTTTAGCATTTTGTTTGGTCAACTTGAAACACTCTTTATAAAGTTTATCATAAGCTTGTTGAAGAGTTTCCTCATCCTCACTTTCATCAACATTATTAATCTCCTCATTATTAGAACTCTCATATTTTTCATTGTCAGACTCAATAGACTCCTCTTGAACAGAAGCAACAAAAGTTACAATTTCCCTATCATCACAATCAGGGTCCTTCTCATCACTCGTGTCGGGTTCACTTTCATCATCCCAAGTGACTGTGAATCCTTTGTGTTTCTTTCTAAGAAGGCTCGGGCATTCTTTATCCATATATCCATATCCTTTGCATTCAAAGCATTGGATTTCAAAAATTTAGCCTTTCGACCCTTTTTTAATAAAATTGGACATATTTTTAACTTTGTCTTTACCATGCTTCTTTAGTGATTTTTCCTCCTGGTTAGGCTTTTTAGTTTTTAAAAACTTTTTGAATTTATTCACAAAAATTGCCATCATCTCAGGGTCTAAATCATCATCAGAGTCACTTGCAGAACCTTGAGCTGAAGAGAAAGCCAAATTTTTTGAAACCTTTTTGTTTTGAAAATTTAGCTCATAGGTTTGCAGATTTCCAACTAAATCTTCAACATAAATAGAATCGATGTATTTGCTCTCTTCTATTGCTATGACTTTTGGTTGGAAACGTTTAGGTAAATATCTAAGTATTTTTCGAACGATTTTAGAAGTCGAAATTTTTTCACCAAGATTAAATGAGGCATTCACAATATCACTTAGTTTAGCATAAAAATCGTCAAAACTTTCATCATCTTTCATACGCAGAGTTTCAAAACTTGTTGTGAGACGTTGAAGTTTTGAGATTTTTACGGTATCAGTCCCTTCGTGAGTGATTTGAAGAATATCCCATGCTTCATTAGCCAAGTCACACGTACTAATTCTATGAAACTCATTTTGTGTGACTCCACTAAAGATAGCATTTATAGCTTTACTATTCCAGCCTGCATCCTCAAAATTAGCTCTGTCCCATTTAACCACGGGTTTAGGGACGATTTCTCCATCAACAGTACAAGTGGGAGGCTTGTAACCCTCAACAACAGAAAGCCAAACACGTTCATCAAGAGATTTTAGAAAGGCTCTCATCCTAACTTTTCAAAAGGGGTAATTATGGCCGTCAAGAAGGGGCGGTCTACCAGTTGAAGCGACTTCTCTAAGAAAATCCATTTATTGCAAATTAGTCAATAGATCACACACACACACAAAAAAATTACAAAATTTTTTTGTGACTTGCTCTGATACCAATTGAAAAATCCCGTTTATTGACTTAATTGCAATAAATCAATATTCTTAAATAGGCTAAATAGAAACTAAGCTTAAACTAATTAACCACACAAGCAGAAAAATAAAACAAACACAATCACACATGGGACAATGATATTTACGTTGAAAACCCCAAATCGGGTAAAAATCACGAGATCACACCGGGTCTAAAAAATCAAACACTATTCAATCGTTGGCTACAAAGAAATTTTACAAACCCCGACGTTGCACCTACAACCAATGGTAGTAAGCCTATCTTTGTTGAATCCACGTGAACCAACTTTTGTGCTTGACCGCCGCTGGAACCCACCATCGGACTTCGACACTAGAGACTCCTCTCAAGCGACTCCACGAACACGAACAGATTGTTGAAGCTTTGATTAACTTGATGATGTCTTGAAGGCACGGAAGCTATATGATCATCAAGTTGTTGTAGAAAATCTTGCGAGTATGTATAGTCTTCTTAGCTTGCGGCGGCTAGAATTTTCCACAAAATAAAATTAAGGACCACCCTTACTAGAACCCTTAGCTTGTATTTATATATATCCAGGCTTTCAAAACCCTAGTTGCCTATTTATATATATATGGAGGCTTCCAAGACCCTAGCTGCCTATTTATAAATATGGAGGCTTCCAAAACCGAGGCTACTAAATCAACAATAGGAGAGCTGCTAAATCTATAATAGGAGAGCTGCTAAATCCATAATAGCTTCCTATTTATAATGACTCTTCCAAAACTCTTGCTGCTGCTTAAAAAATATCTTGTCGCCGAGACTGCTCAATCGGTTTATTCATCGCTCGAGTGGTGTAGCCTGTAATGCATTGAATTTTTGTTGCAGGCTTGAAATACCGAGAGGTGCTATAGACTGCTCGATGGACCGTTCGAGCGGTCTGTCGGGCGGTCTGACTCCGCAGGCTATTTTTGATAATTTCTTTCCTTTTGCGTGGCCCTGCAATATTAAACTAAAACTCGAACAAGACAAGTGTCAAAATATCGATGAATAAAATAAATAAAATGAATAAACATTTGTCACAGATTTTCCAAACTAAAAACGAATTAGACCGAGACTAAAATTCATAACAAATAGTTATGATTTACATGCTTATTTATATAGTGGTTGTTCAGTATGTTTTGAAAACGGACAAAAAAAAATTATTTCCCGAACACATATATGTCTAAAAAACAGAATCAATTATTAGTAGTTGGAATTGCTAATAATAGTGTCGTTGAAGTCCCTAAATTAAAAAATGCTGTTACACATCAAAATATTAACTTCAGTAGAAAGTGTGGTGAATAGGTAATCTCTTCAACGGATCATGAAATTGGACTAAATATATAAAAGAACTTAGTGTTCAAAAGTAAATTCAACAAGAACAACAAGAACGCTGTAACGACCTATATAATAATGATTCTTTAAGATTTTATAATAAAAACAAAAAGTATGGAAAAATAGAACTACTAGACCCTAACAAAATAATTTGAGTTAAGTAAATGATTTACACATGCGAAGATATAAAAGAATTTAAACTACAAAATAGAATAACTTAAAATGAGAAAATAAATATAGTCCACATAAGAGAAAAACTTGGTGAAGGTCAAAACTGGTCTTTGGATGCTAAAAAAACTAAGAGAAAAGTTTTATAGAGTGGAGGACGTGGTAATTAATCTCATGACAGTCACTCATTGATCTGCCATCTCCTTCATGTTGATTTCTCACCAACATGTTATGGTGTGGCTTTTCAGGTGCTGGACAATGAAGTTTTTGGAGTCCCTGCTTTGCTTCTTTTTTTGGTTCTTGTATGTGTTTGTTAGGTTTTTTGGTTGGGTTGTCTTTTCAGATGTGGGTCTTGCTTGTTGTTTTGATGCTGTGCATGGAATGTGAGGCGGCGGGCAAACATTTGCAGAAGATTTAAATGTTTAGATTAGTTGTTGGTGTCACGCCCCAAACACTAGGGTCACGCGAAAGCCCACCAAAACACCCATTTGAGAAAATAAGATTTGCAGTTAGAAAACCATCAACTACAAAATATTACAACATTTGGATAAAGATCCCCAAGTTTATCTCTCATAAACAGAAATCATACAAACTCATACATGAATAAACATATCGCCGAAAGGCGTACAAAATTAGCCTTCTGAAACAGACATCACATGTATAAGTACATGTCCAAAACAGGAAAACTACAGCAAGCTCTCCATTACCACAGGCCTCTAGGTCAATTCCACATGGTCACCTGAAAATATTTTTACAGCAAAATCCCACACCGTGAGCCGAAACCCAATAAAAAAAGACAATAAAGCTGTAAAGCAGGCTATGCAATTACACACATACAGGCTCATCCACAGGAGCCAAAAAGGGTTTTTTTCTCAAAAACTATAAGTTTTCTATCAAGCCAACGTAAACCTCAAAACGGTTTTATCTCATAAAACCTCCATTTTCACCCTTCAAGCTATGCATATAATCCTGACAGATATCATACCACAGTTAAGATAGTAAAACAGTAATCAAAACTTGATTTTGTTCACCCGGATCACATAACCGGAATCAAAACATTATTTCCCCACTCAGAACACACAACTGAGGAAAATAAAACAATAAAACAGTTTTCCTCCACTCAGGTCACACTGCAGAGGAGAACACAGATAAATGAGATCCTATGCACCGACTCTGCCACACACAGACGAGGTAACAACTATAGACTCTCGCCCATTACCCTAGTTACCACATAAGGTCCGCTAGGTAATGACAAGCTCTATACGGAGTCACGACAATATAACCACTTAGTTTACGGGAACACCATCCGAGGGTACTAAGCACCCAACCAACCACTTAGTTTACGGATCTGAGCCGAGGGTACTAAGCACCCAACCTCGTTTACGAGGACTAACCCGAAGGTACGTAGGGACCTACTCTGCGCACGTTTTCAGACTTGCACCGAGGAGCAATGGAAGCCCAACTCAAAACCACACACCCATTGTCCCGGTACATCTATAGATAACATTTAAAACCCAGCCATAGCTCAACTACGAAAAACAGTAAAGCAGTTTTACATCGCATGTATATAAAAGGGATCCAATCCATCATCATGGAGATCTACAAGCATGTAACAACATAGTTTTCATAAAGCTGAGACTCAACCCCAAGGGTTAGCTCCAAACCTCCACAGATATGTTTTTCATAAAAACACCTCGTTTTCAAAGCTCCTTTTGAAAACCATGGTTCTCAACATATCCAAATCATGTATAAAATCGAGCAAAGGCGTAAAACCCACTTTTACCCATAAACCAAGGTTTAAAACATGTAAACAGCATTTCATTTTTACCTAGTGAAAGCAAGTATAATTACATAAATCACCCTATTAACAGCAGTAGGTCTAGAATCCTACCTCAAAGAACTGAAAGCTCGACGCCTGAAAATCCAACCTCGTCGGAATGAGAATTCGTCCGGATGGATGTGAAGCCCACGTCGCCGACAACAAGGATCTATTGTCCAACTGCGAAAAACTAAGCCCTGGGCCACCCAAAAGCTAGAGAGAAGGAAGAGAGAAAGAGATTTGCTTGAAAAGATATTTTGGAGTCTCAAAAAGATATTTTGTTCTCTTTATAGCTTTTCGTACCCAAGACCCACTGCTCGAGCGCCCAAGCACCGCTCGAGCGGACCCCTTGCCGACATACACTCTGCCACACCACCGCTCGAGCGCACACCCACCGCTCGAGTGGACCCCACTCCGAGCCCCGCTCTGCCACTACTTCGCTCGAGCGCACACCCACCGCTCGAGCGGTCACATCTCGAACCAACACTCTGTCACTAGCCCGCTCGAGCGCGCTACCACCGCTCGAGCGGTCATCGCTGGGAGAGAAAACTGAGAAAAGATAACCAAAACGGAACCCCCGCATGCTTAACACGTATAACACCTATACAAAACATGCAGTTTTACAACTGAAACATAAGCCATACAACACGGAGATACATATACAAAAGAAACACATCAACATGTATAAAGATCTCAAAAAGAGACGGGTCCGGGTCTCACAGTTGGTCTGTAAGCATTGGATTGCAGAAGGGTGGACTAGTGTTCTGGTGTTGTGAAAGATATGTGGTTTTTTTGGAGTGTGTAAGCTTTGTTATCAAAACTTGGGTGTATGTAATCTTGTTATCTTATTTTAAATAATAAATTTGATCTTTTAGCTGTTCAAAAAATATATATATATATATATAGTCCACATAATAGTCCATATTTTATGGTTACAAATTATGCTATTTAAAAATATGAAAAGTAAATATGCTAATAAATTACAAAATATTAAATGATAATATTAAATTTTATGAATAATGTTTTTCCTTGTAAACATGTTCTTTTTTATAGAACACGGCGTGTCTTGGTTCTCAAGAATGGACTGCAAAAATGGGTATTGACAGATAAAAGAAAGAAAAAAAAGTATTCCATTTACATCCTTTAGCGCCTTATAAGGTCACAATGAATGACTTGTAATGTCATTTGAAGTGAAGAAATGCACTGCAAATATATTAGAGACGAATGGATAATATAAATAATATTTATCTTGCATGTATAGATGATATTTTTATATTTTCTAAAATAGAAGAGCAACATATAAAAGTTCTAATACAAAATATGTCTCTTGGTTCTCAAGAATGGACTGCAAAAATTGGTATTGACAAGTACAAATAAAAAAATAAAGTATTCTACTTATGGCCTTTAGTGCCCTATGTTATTTAGGTAGTCAATCCAAGATGGGGGTTGAATTGCGATTTTAAAAAATTAATCCTTTTAATAAGAATTATATCAACTAACAAAAGATATTCCATATGATGTCTCGAATTTCGTAGACATCATTTAAGAAAAATGACTCAGTCATTACTTTTTGCATCGAAAAATAGCTTTTTTATATATATAAAGCAGCTGATACGTATTCAACATAAAGGATTTTGGAAATATAATTACAAATTCAACTAAAATTCAATAATTTCCAAAATTGTTTCTTATTACAATACTACTCAATCTCATGTGTGGATTTGAATCAAAACACGATCAAATGTAACCCACAAGTGTTGAGGCACGCAAATAAGCCACAGAAGAATAACGAGCAAGAAAGCAAGCAATCAACCACACAAGAGATGCACATACAATTTTACGTGATTCGACAAGTAGTGCTTGCGTTTACAGGCTCACACTTTCACTAGATACGTAAGAAAATAGAGGACACTGCTTGAATGGTCCCAAGACCGCTTGATCGATCAAACTCCCTTCGTAGTTTCTCTTCCAATTTTACATAGATTGCTGCAATCTACAAAGGACTACTTGAGCGTTCCATTCCTATTGGGGATTTTCTTCACTCATCATCATCAAATCCTTCAAAGGCACTTAGGTTGCATGAGCTGGGGCTTCACATCTTGTTCCACTATTACCTCTTCCTCAACCTCATCTTCACTGGACATGAAAAGCCATGACCTCCAAAACTCAGTAGCAAAAAAAAAAAATTAAATAAACAATCTTAACCTTCTACCCTCAAGCCACATATATATTATACTATATCACAAATAAGGATATATCATCATTATGAAAATCAATGGTATGATCATAAGGAATGCATTTTCAAATTTTGCATCATGTCAACATGCAATAACTGTTTATATGGTCTCACATAAGAGAACTCGTCCCATCCCAATTCATTATGTTACGTTATTTCCATTTACTCACATGGTACCATGACGTTCTCATTCACTATGTTCTCATGTACACTGTGTTCTCATACATCACGTTCTCATACGCACCTATCTAGGTACACGGCTCAAGACGTGACACAACTCATAGCACGGCTCAATACCTACATGGACCCAACCACGCACTCCAAAAATCACCACTCATATTCTTCATATATAAGGTACCATGACGCTCTCATTCACTATGTTTCTATACACTATGTGCCATATCACGTTCTCATATGCAATCTTTTTGGGTACACAATTCAAAATGTGACACAACTCAAAACATAGCATAACTCAAGACGTAATGAACCCATCTGTCCTATGTCAAAACCCGATTTTACAAAACATTTGTTCATGGTTCATGTCATTTGTGATATCAAAACGAGTATGGGTACTAAGTGTAGACACCCCAATTTGACCCCGCCTAATCTTAGGTGAATTCGATGATGAAAACATGTGGAATGGTACCTCAATATGATCCTCGGGAAGTGATCCAAGCTCGGTATTTGAACTCAGAACCTTCAAACAATGAAATTTTGTTGAACCATCAAAACTTACTGTCCAAGTAAAGCGACAGCCATGTTCATTGTGGCAACCGCCAATAAAATCTCTTGGAAACCCTAGCCAAAAGTGGCGACCGCCACCTTCAAACCAGCGACGGCCAACTTGCATTGTGGCAACCGCCAATAGAACCTTGTGGAACCTTTGACAAACATGGCGACTGCCAACTTGCATTGTAGCGACCGCCAACTCCAAATGGCCCGACATGTCTTAAAACGTGGTAGCATCTCATTGGTTGAAGAACTCTATAAATACCGTATCCCATGGTACATTTTCAAGACAGAAAATTAAAGAGAGGTTCAGAGAGAGAAGCTCTGTCGAGTCGGCGAGCAATCCGAGTCCCAACGTCGAAACCCTGCTGAAATAGCGAGAGCCGAACCCCCGATACTGAGGTTCTGAAACCCTAGCTTGGATCACCATCCGAGGATTGGACCATTGAAGCACATTCCCCGACTTGAGGATTCCTTAGCGCTCCAGGTACTTTGCTTGGATCCCCGGTCCTTCTAGCTTCATTTTCTGCCTCTTTGGAGTGATTAGGTTAATTTGATTGATTCATCTTTATTATGTTTTTGCATTGCTTATAACTACTTTATTTATGTTTGAATTCAAGTTTTAGCTAATTTAGCTTACTTATTTTATTTATTTGCTTACTTGCATTAAGTTTATTAATTTATTAATTAGTGCTAACACAATTGGACGATACAACTAAATAATGTCGTTATTATTATAATATAAGCACTTATATAAAAATGGTTGTAATTATCAATATTACACCCATTTAATTCTAATATTTCATTTCTTCTCTTTTTTTTCTTTTTATGTTAATTTAATGTTCTAGCATTTTTTTTTCTTTTCTTTTAGTTAGTCTAATTTTTCTTTTAATAGCATTCTGTTTTATTTTATTTTCTTTTCTTGTAATATTAGTTTAATACTCCATTTTATTTTATTTTTAGTTTAACATTTCTTTTCTAGCTTTCATTTTTTTCCCTTTTTATAATAGTGCAATTTCATTTTCTAGTATTTTTTTGTCATTACTAGTTTTAAATTTTCTTATAATATTCTATTTTATTTTTTTCTTTTTCTCTTAATATTAATTTAATCTTCTCTTTATTAGTATTTTTTTTCTTTTAATATTAGTACTTATTCTTCTTTTAAAACTCCATTTTCTTTTTTTATATAACTTTATTTTCTTTTCATTACACTTATCTCATCTTATTTTTCTTTTTCTTCATTTTTATTAAACCTAAAAACCATAAAAGTCTTTTAATCTAATTCTCATTCTTTAAGTGTAATTTTCTTCACTGTTGTTTTCTTTTTCCTTTATTTTTGTTTATCTCCTTTAGAATGTGAATAGCTAGTTTTTTCATTTTTTATTAGTTTAATAGTATTTTCTAATCTTTTTATTTTTAGCTTTCTTTTGTAAACCTTTTCTTTCTTTTTTTTTTTTTAATCTTTAAGTAGTCTCTTGTCATATTCTTTTTTATTTTAGTTACCTGTTTTTATATACAATTTGATAACATGCATGATAGTTTTAGTGAATGTTTTGTTCATTCTATTTGAAAGCATGTTTAGGATTTTGATAATATTATTAGCAAAGTTCATGTCCATTTTTAGCATCTTTTAGCATATTTTTATCCTTTTATTTGAATCATGATAGTTTAGGTTATTTTTATATTTTTGCATGTGGGTGTGCTCCATGTACCATTTAGTTAGAAATTGCATGCCGTAGGACTTATGATTTTATCTCTTTATTTGTTCTAATTTGGAGTGTTATATACGTATGTTATGTACTTTTCATATTTAATTTTGGATGTTCCCTCTTTGCCTCAACTTTCTTTATTTGCATGCATTTGAGAAATTCTTATCAAAGAACCGATGATGATTAGTAGAGGCCAATCTTACGGTTGGGCGAACGGGGTGCCTAACACCTTTTCCGATTCGTACCATACCCCTCGAACCCTCTTTCTCTGGTTAAACGTTTTAAAGATCAGTAACCATTTTTGTTTTTCTTAATTTTTCTCAGAAACTAAGTGGCGACTCCATTTTCAATAAAAATGAGTTTTCAAAATTTAGTTTTTAAGGTGTTAAAATATTTTCCAAAACATCTTTTGAATCCCATATTTTTTACTATTTTCCAAAAACCCCTAAATTTCGGCGCCATAATATTTTCTGGCGACTTCGTTAGGGACTGGTTTATAAAATCAATTAAGAGGGTTAGATTTAAAAACATCATTGGTTCTTAATAATAATTTTTTATTTGTATTTTCGCATGCATATGTATTGTTCTTTCAAACCCCCTTGCCTGGTCAACCCGATGCCCTGAACGTTCATACGTTTCGGGAATTATTGGGAAGACGGGCAACCCTTACTGACTGTACGCTTTTATAGGTGCAGTAAAAAAGTTTGAGCGTACCGTTTGACCATGTTCTGCACCACTCCAGGCATATGAGGTATATACCCGGCTCTATTCAGAAGGTACCCTGTTCGAATGACCAAAATCGGCCTTTTGCATATAGTAGCTTAGAACCCCCCATTAGGTGCTGCTAACCCTAGTAGGATTATATGTTTTCTTAATTTTATATTTTGATTGCGTATTGTTAGGATTGTTTGTTTGGCTTAGGCTAGTTCTTTTTTCGAGTTTGACCTGGGTTTTTCTGTTATCCTTTGATTAGGTTAGCTTTTCACATTCGGGTTCTTACCCGAATTTTGTTTTTCACCATGTTTGGTTTTTACATCGTAGCTTTCATTTCGGGGTCATGCTCGTGTTTTGTTTTGAAATCTCTATGATAGTTTCTCTCTCTTCTTTGGGTTCTTCTCGGGTTGTTGGTTTCTTCCCCGTCATTGTTTTAAGCCCGCTTCTTTCGAACCTTTATGAGCTAGTTCTATTTCCTTACCGTTATGCTGCCCGTCTTTCCTTAAAATATTTGGGTCAAACTGGTCCTCTCAGCCTAGTTCTATTTCCTTGCCGGAGTGTCGCCCATTTCTTCACCCGAGTTTAGTCAAACATGCTCAGTTGTTATCCTGCCAGTATGAGCCCGGCAGGGGCATTGTTATAGCTTTCGTAATTATCTGCTTATGATTTGCCATTCTGAGTATCTGAGATGTTTGCTATCTATCGTTAGAATTCTCATTCGGGAAGTGTTTGATACTGGTTATTCTGCTTTCGAAATCCAAATTTCTCTGTGAGTTTACCATTGAGTCGAGAAGAGTGCAGTTAACACGTGTTTAGGAGAGATCAGAATCTGGTAGACTTCACAAAGTGTCTGAACAATCAACTAAAATAGAACAGAATGAGGTGAACTTGGCAGCTCTAATGAGAGCCATTACCAAGATACAAAGAGCTGTGGAGCAGTAGACCCAAACTCAAAATCAGTGTCAAGTGCAAATCCGGGCAATTCAGGCCTATATGCCCGTTGTGAATGGACAATTAGATGACATAAATGAGAACAGCAAAGACTTCTGGGACAACAACCAAGGACAGGATGCACCACAAGTCGCTGTACCACCTCAGGTTCTCCACCCGGTGGTGGTAGAAGAAGAGAACACTGCCTAGTTTAGAGAATCCGCGCTGGTGGATAAGATCGACCGAATGGAGAAGGTGCTGAGGAAGGCAAAGGGGGTAGAAGAATACATGTTAGATGTGAGTGGTTTGTGCCTGTTTCTAGATGCAAAGTTATCCGAAAAGTTTAAAATGCCGGAGATAGAGAAATTTGATGGTAGTGGAGACCCCTGGATTTATCTGAGGATGTACGTCGGAACTCTCTCCCCCATGGGGATTGATGATCAGCTCAAGGCTCAACTTTTCCATTGATCACTCTCTGGGGCTGCACAGAGATGGTTTCTTTCTTTGGAGGTTGCCAAAACTAGAACCTGGGAGGACAGAGCTACGACATTTATCAGTTAGTATAGCTATAATATCCAGCTAGATGTAACCACTCGAGAGCTAGAGACCACTCGTCAAGAAAGTAGAGAGTCGTTTGTGGAATTTTTTACTAGGTGGAGAGCAAAGGCAGCTAAAATGAAAAATCGACCAACAGAAAAGGAACATGTGAGAATTTTAGTCAAGAATCTGCAGTCCCCACTGAAGCGTTACCTGATCACACAGCCGCTCTCCACATTTGAGCAGTTGTTTGATGTTGGGGTTCAGATAGAAGATGCAATCTAGTCTGGTGATATCGAGGAGGTCGAGCCAAACCAAAAGCCGAAAAGACCTTAACCATTTACTAACCCTGCATCTCGCTCTAATGAGGTGAATTTGCTAAACCCCCAATCAGATCGACCAAATACTTCACCTTCATTACCTCCTCCCAGAAACAACCAGCCATCGCAGCTGAAAAAGCTAAGGAGAGTCTTCACTCCCCTTAATATCTCTTTGACCACGACCCTGAATCGTCTTGTTGAGAAAGGGCTGATAAAGCTTCTTGATCCAATGCCGTCTCCTAACCCTTTACCACTACGCTACGATCCCACCCAATACTGATCATACCATCAGAGCCATGGACATCCAATCGACAACTATCTGAAACTCCGTCATGACATTTAGGATCTCATTGGCAATAAGGTCATTCCACCTCCATCTGCACTGAATGTCACAGCTGATTTTTAAATTCTTGCAATTTGCATGATTCAAGTCTCGAGTCAAGTTAGAGTCTTGTAAGTTTTTACTTTATTCAGATCATTTGAGTTAGAGAGCACGTCTGTCTATGCACCCTCATCCTTTGCTTTCGATTTTGTAGTCCCTACTCTCTTTGATATCAATGAAATAAATGAAGGTTTTGATTATTCTGCTTTGCTTCTTTTATTTTGTACTCTTTTTGATGATTTTGAATTCAAAGGGGATGTCCCTAAAGAATTAAAAGCTTTAAAAGAGAAAAAAATGCGTGTCTAACAAATAATTGAAGAAATTTTGTCAATAAATCTAGGTTATGAAATTAACCCACAAATTGTCCAAATTGGTTCTTCTTTATTTTCAATTGAACGTGAATAATTGATGACTTTATTAAAAGAATTCAAAGATATTTTTGCATAATCATACGAGGATATGCCCGAAATTGATCCCGATATTATCTAACACCATATCCCTTTGTATCTCGATGTCAAATCGATCAAATAGAAATTGAGAAGGATACGGCCCGAATAGGCTCTAAAGATCAAAGAATAAGTAACTAAGCATATCAATTCTGAATTTCTTATGGTAACCAAGTATCCGAAGTAGGTGGCCAACATTGTGCCGGTCTTGAAGAAGGATAGATACATCAGAGTCTATGTGAATTTTTAGAATCTTAACAAGGCTAGTCTGAATGACGACTTTCTATTATCGCACATTGACGTCTTGGTAAATAGCACAGCGTGCTACGCTCTTTTATCATTTATGGATGGCTTCTTCGGGTACAATTAGATTTTAATGGACTCTAAAGACAAAGAAAAGATGGCACTCATTACACCATGGGGAATCTACTGTTACCATGTGACACCATTTGATTTGAAGAATGCAGGGGCAACCTACCAAAGGGCTGCCAATACCTTGTTGCATAACATGATACACAAGGAAGTCAAAGTGTATGTAAACGATATGATTGTAAAGTCCAAAAGATCAAGACGGCCTTATCATAGTGCTGCAAAAATTCTTTGAAAGGATCAAGAAGTATAAGACGTGGCGCAACTCACAGAAGAATGGCAGAAGGATCAGATGAAGAACTTCAATTATTCAATGAAAGAGGACTACAAATTCTGTTCCACGTACAAGGGTATCAAAAGACGATAGCCAAAGCGTGCCCGAGACTTGAGAGAAGGTGATTTGGTTCTTGAGGAAATCAAGGCTCCCATTTTTTGATCCAAGAGAAAAGTTCAAGTCAAATTGAGCCGGGCCGTACGTATCTGATCAAGACTATTATGGTCGGTAGTGCTGTAATCATCATGGATCTGGATGGTAACACGTTCTCCACTCCAATCAACTTGAACCAACTCAAAAAATACATACTACCCTTGAGAGAAAAATAAAATAAGATAAAAGCTCGCTGGGTGAAAAATCGAAAAGGTGACTTAGGCAAAAGTTAGAGCAGCTCGCAAGGTCGAAAACCCAAAAGGGCGACCTTGGCAAAAGTTAGGGCATCACAAAAGGAGAGTGTTAATACCCGAGAGTAAACCGAGCTCGAACTACGTTACGGCTTGATTTTGTTTTTTGGGATACGTAGGCAGCTTCTTTTAAGAAGTCCGATCTCTTTCTTTGTTTTAGCCATTTTTGAATCCAAGTAATAATCAATGCAAATTTATCTTTGAGTTTTAATAACAAAATTGCTTAATTGTATGAATCGAAAAACTTTAAATAATTGGGAACCTTTTTAGATAAATGTGAAATTTTTATTATTTCAGCTGCAATCACAAGGTTTTGGAAATAAAGAGTGGGCACACAAGTCACAAACTCTAAATAAAGAAGAAAGCTACAAAATTCTAAAAGCAAAGCAAGTTCCTCAAATCTTCTTCCTCTTCGCTTCTTGTTCTTCTCCCTCATCTCGGTTTCTGTTCTCTTTTTCTTGAACCAACCACACCTTGTACTCTCAGGGAGCTCAGTGTGGGATAGCTCCTGCATCTCCATTAGTGAACGAGATGGTCAAGCCTCCTAATATTGCACCAGAAATGGGGCCTGAAGGGAAGATAAACACATACGACCTTGTACGCCGTAAAATATGATCTAACCTCGACCAAACTACCTCATGATCCAGTGTGGATAATAGAAGGTGGACAGCCATAGACCAATCAACAAGACATCTGGATGGTCCATAATGGTCAAAGTCATAAAAGGGATCTTCCACTAGGAGCACTACCAAGTGATGTCTCTTCTAGTCAGTGAAGAAAGATATTGTCTCCAAGTTGCCTTAGTAGTGCATATCGGGTAAAAAGGATGATAGATAAAGACAACAGCGATGTACCCTCTCGAACCCTATTTCTACAGAAGATTTACTTTGTCTATCAGCCAAATATGAGAAGAGAGAAACAGAGGTAAGAATCGAGAGAAATTAGCAAAATGAGAGATATGTGAAGATAGTGGAAAAAGGAGAGAAGAGCGATAAAATTTGAGAAAAATCAGCAAAAGGAGAGAATAGCGATAAAAATTGAGAGAAATTAGCAAAAGGAGAGAAGAGCGGAGAAAATGAGAGATTAGAGTTTCACCTTGGAGAAGCAGAGGACTACCGGCAAAAGACGTAATTACACCCAAGTAGAAAACACTAGACCAATTAGGCTCTCAGACAAAACTAGGGGCACAAAGTCGTTTTCTGCCCTTATTTGCTCAGCAATGTCCACCAGAATTGTGCTAACTCGGCCGTCACAAGAAACTAGAAGGCACTGGGCAAGCAGAAAGATGCACAAATCATAACAGCACCACAATTGGAAGCTAAAAGGGCACCAATAGGGCAGAGTTTGTGTCCAATGAATCCCCATGGATGAAGAAATAAACCTCTTGGCCAGTCAGACCACAAGGATGCATGATGAACATGGAAGGTATTAGCATGAACTCATGTGAAACGAAATTAAGAATGACGGTGAACTCCTCTACAGTAGGGCATAACTTTTTAAGACCAAAGCAGAAAACATGAGCCCGTGGATCCTAAAAGTTGTGTGGCAACCCTAGCAATGGTTCGTTGATCCAAGCCCTGGTGCGCCAGGTAAATCTTTCAAGCCTTAAAGATTAGGCACCCTATGCCCTGGTGCGCCAGGCAAATTTTCTTAACTCTAGGTTCATATGTGTGTGACAATCCTTTAGTTTTTGTACATCATAGTAGAAGACTAGGAACCCTAAGCTCTGGTACGTCAGGCAAATCCAACCCAAGGTTCGTGTGTGAGTGATGATCCTTAGGTTTTCTTCAAATCCAAGTCCATAAGGCGTCTAGGTCCTAAGTCCAGAAGGTGTCTCAGATTTTTTCTAAACCCTAGCCCATAAGGTGTCTAGGTCCTAAGTCTAGAAGGTGTCTTAGGCTTTCTCTAAACCCTATCCATAAGGCGTCTAGGTCCTAAGTCTAGAAGGTGGCTTAGGTTTTCTCTAAATCCTAGTCCATAAGGTGTCTAGGTCCTAGGTCCAAAAGGTGTCTTAGGTTTTCTTCACACCCTAGTCCACAAGGCGTCTAGATCCTAAGTCCAAAAGGGTCTTAGGTTTTCTCTAAATCCTAGTCCATAAGATGTCTAGGTCCTAAGTCCAAAAGGTGTCTTAGGTTTTCTTCAAACTCTAGTCCTAGGTTTTCTTCAAACCCTAGTCCATAAGGCGTCTAGGTCCTAAGTCCAGAAGATGTCTTAGGTTTTCTCTAAATCCTAGTCCATAAGGTGTCTAGGTCCTAAATCCAAAAGGTGTCTTAGGTTTTCTTCAAACCCTAGTCCATAAGGCGTTCAAAAGGTGTCTTAGGTTTTCTTCAAACCCTAGTCCATAAGGCTTCTAGGTCCTAAGTCTATAAGGTGTCTTAGGTTTTCTTCAAACCCTAGTACATAAGGCGTTTAGGTCTTAAGTCCAGAAGGTGTCTTAGGTTTTTTTCAAACCGTAGTCCATAATACGTCTAGGTCCTAAGTCCAGAAGGCGTCTTAGGTTTCCCAAGCCCTAATGTGCTAGGCATCCTATGTTCCAAGCCCTGGTGCGCCAGGCAAATCTCTCAAGCCCTAGAAGACTAGGCACCCTAAGCCCTGGTGTACCATGCAAATCTTGCACGTCCTAGTAGAAGACTAGGGACCCTAAGCCCTAGTGTGCTAGGTAACCGAGTTTTTAGGTCTTGACTCGACCTATTAATTTATGGTTATTCCTCCCGGTAAAGATAGTTTTAAGCCTTTACTTGATTTTTAATTATTTTTATCTCGCACGTTGTTCTGAATTTTGAGGTCTTAACTTGACCTATTAATTCGCAGTTATTCTTTTCGATAAATTTAGTTAAAAGTCGTAACTTGGCTTTAAATTATTTTTATTCCACTTCCGTCCCAAATTTTTTGATTTTAACTCGACCTATTAATTCGTGGTCTTCTCCCGATAAATTAAAATGACTCATCGGTTCTCCTCACGACCCTAAACTAACTCATCGGTCCTCCTCACGACCCTAAACTGACTCATCGGTCCTCCTCACGACCCTAAAATGACTCGTCGGTCTTCCTCATGACCCTAAACTGGGTCATCGGTCCTCCTCGTGACCCTACCTCACGACCCTAAACTGACTCTTCGGTCCTCCTCACGACCCCAAGCTGACTCGTCGGTCCTCCTCATGACCCTAAACTGGCTCGTCAGTCCTCCTCATGACCCTAAATTGACTCGTCGGTCCTCATCATGACCTTAAACTGATTCGCATTACATTACACTATACTTGTCATGCATCATTTTTACATTACGCCCCATGAACTACGTTTTGGTTTGATCCCTAGCAGAGGGGTACGTAGGCAGCTCGACAGAAATTTAGGTACGCCCAATATCATACGCATGCTTGTATGCTTGTGGCCTAAGATTGATGGCTCGGTCAAATGGTTGTCGTCTTTGGGTCTTTGATATAACTTACTTCACGCATTGTTATGCAAGTTATATCAAATAGGGACAACTGTAAACACTCCAATTTGACCCCGCCTAATCTTAGGTGAATCCGATGATAAAAACATGTGGAATGGTGCCTCAATACGATCATCGAAAAGTGATCCAAGCTCGGTATTTGAACTCAAAACCTTCAAACCAATAAAATTTTGCCAAACCATCGAAACTTGATGTCCAAGTAAAGCGACCGCTATGTTCATTGTGGCGACTGCCAATAGAATCTCTTGAAAACCCTAGCCAAAAGTGGCGACCGCCACCTTCAAACCAGCGACCACCAACTTGCATTGTGGTAACCGCCAATAGAACCTTATAGAACCTTTAACAAACATGGCGACTGCCAATTTGCATTGTAGCGACCGCCAACTCCAAATGGTCTGACATGTCTTAAAACGTGACAGCATCTCATTGCTTGAAGAACTCTATAAATACCATACCCCATGGTACGTTTTCAAGACAAAAAATTAAAGAGAGGTTTAGAGAGAGAAGCTTTGCCGAGTCGCCGAGCAATCCGAGCCCCGACGTCGAAACTCTGCTGAAATACCGAGAGCCGAACCCCCAATACTGAAGTTCTGAAACCCTAGCTTAGATCACCATTCGAGGATTGGACCATTGAAGCACATTCTTCGACTTAAGGATTCCTTAGCGATCCAGGTACTTTGTTTGGATCCCCGGTCCTTCTAACTCCATTTTCTACCTCTTTGGAGTGATTGGGTTAATTTGATTGTTTCATCTTTATTATGTTTTTGCATTGCTTATAACTGCTTTATTTATGTTTGAATTTAAGTTTTACCTTATTTAGCTTACTTGTTTTATTTTTTTTCTTACTTGCATTAAGTTTATTAATTCATTAATTAGTACTAACACAATTTGACGATACGACTAAATAATGTCGTTATTGTTATAATATAAACACTTACATAAGAATTATTGTAATTGTCAATATTACACCCATTTAATTCTAGTATTTTATTTCTTCTATTTTCTTTTCTTTTTATGTTAATTTAATGTTCTAGCATTTTTTTTCTTTTAATTAGTCTAATTTTTCTTTTAATACCATTCTGTTTCATTTTCGTTTCTTTTCTTGTAATATTAGTTTAATACTCTATTTTATTTTATTTTTAGTTTAACATTTATATTCTAGCTTTCATTTTTTTTTTCTTTTTTATAATAGTGTAATTTCTTTTTTTAGCATTTTCTTTTCATTACTAGTTTTAAATTTTCTTATAATATCTATTTTTGTTCTTTTTCTCTTAATATTAATTTAATTTTCTCTTTATTAGTATTTCTTTTCTTTTTATGTTAGTACTTATTCTTCTTTTAAAACTTTATTTTCTTTTTTTATATAATTTTATTTTCTTTTCAAAACACTTATCTCATCGTATCTTTCTTTTTCTTCATTTTTATTAAACCTAAAAACCATAAAAGTCTTTTAATCTAATTCTCATTCTTTAAGTGTAATTTTCTTCCTTTTTGTTTTCTTTTTTCTTTATTTTCTTTTATCTCCTTTAGAATGTGAATAGCTAGTGTTTTTCTTTTTTCTTAGTTTAATAGCATTTTCTAAACTTTTTATTTTTAGCTTTTTTTGTAAACCTTTTCTTTCTTTTTCTTTAATCTTTAGGTATTCTCTTGTCATATTCTTTTTTATTTTAGTTACTTTTTTTATATACAATTTGATAACATGCATGATAGTTTTAGTGAATGTTTTGTCCATTCCATTTGAAAGCATGTTTAGGATTTTGATAATATTATTAGCAAAGTTCATGTCTATTTTTAGCATCTTTTAGCATATTTCTGTCCTTTTATAAGAATCATGATAGTTTAGGTTATTTTAATAATATCGCACGTGGGTGTGCTCCATGTATCATTTAGTTAGAAATTGCATGCCGTAGGACTTATGATTTTTATTTTTATTTGTTCTAATTTGGAGTGTTTTGTACATATGTTATGTATTTTTCATATTTGAGTTTGGATATTCCCTCTTTGCCTCAACTTTCTTTATTTGCATGCATTTGAGAAATTTTTATCAAAAATCCAATTGTGATTAGTAGAGGCCAACCTTACGGTTGGACAAACGGGGTACTTAACACTTTTCTCGATTTGTACCATACCCCTCGAACCCTCTTTCTCTAGTTAAACGTTTTAAAGATCAGTAGCCATTTTTGTTTTTCTTAATTTTTCTCAAAAACTAAGTGGTGACTCTATTTTCAATAAAAAGGGGTTTTCAAAATTTGATTTTCAAGGTGTTAAAATATTTTTCAAAATATCTTTTGAATCCCATAATTTTGACCACTTTTCAAAACCTCTAAATTTCGGCGCCACACTAAGTAATCCACAATACATATTCATATGTCAAACATGTAACGAGAACCTAGCACACATGATAAACTATTACTCAGAAGCCTAAAGTTGAGTAACATAAGTAGGCCTAAAGACGTGATGCACCCTTCTCATAGACTTCTCCTACAATCCAAATTGATTTTTCTTTTAGTACCCAAATCTTCTTGAGTTCATGAGTGTTAGTTTCAAATGTTGGAAATATTGAATTCAATTGGCCATTATTCTAGAATTGATTTCTGAATTCAATTGACAATTCAATTGGCCATTCAATTGGCAATTGAATTTCAAAAATCAATACCATTCATTGGTAATTAATTTTTCTTTTCAATTCTGTTGTAACTCTCCATGAGAGAAGGTCTATATAAAGTTTCATCTGGTATTCTGCAAATGTATGATGTATGAGAGATAGAGGTGAGTACAAGGAGAGAGAAAGAGAGATAGATCAGATTACAATTACAAGTTGTGAGAAAGAGAAAGACAGACGAGGTGCGTTCGAGTAGCCGATCCTTGGTGGTGTTCCATCGTTCGGGTCAACCGTTTTATCCTGGGAGAATAACGCTGGTGGAGAAACCTGCAACACCTTTAGTAGGCGGTGAATCATTCTTAAGGAAACTGCGTTTGCAGGACTCGATTTGCATATTCTGTTCATGTTATTTCTGTAATTTCATTTTCTATAAATTCTGTATATTGTAATTTTTGAAAGTTAATAAATATGTATTTTCTGGACCACCGAGCATTTGTTATGGCATTATATTTTTTCTAACAATCTTAAGAATGACTAAGTTTTAAAACCTGCTCGGTTTGGATCCTTAATTATTTTTACTAGAAAATACATGTTTATACTTCTAACATATTCTGTGAGTATGTTAGTGGTCAATCCCCACTAAGGGTGTAGTCCTTAGACTCTCGCCTAGGGGTGTTGTCCCTAGGAACCCCGCTAGGGGGCACGGCCCCCTAAAACCCCCACCAGGGTGCGCGCCCCCTAGGACCCCGCTGCATAATGGACTATGTTTGGGGAAATTAAATTTAGATTGTTAATCTATTCTTATTGTCGACACTGTAAAGATCTAATATGTGAATTGTTCTTATTTCAGGAAACATATCGACTGAAAAATAAGTTGCTCCTGAAAAATAAGTTGCTCCTATGCCTGGTGCTCCAACTGTTCCATTGTCTCATGTGGACAAACCAAAAAAGTTTGGAGGAGGAGCTGACTTCAAGAGATGGCAACAGGAAATGTTGTTCTACCTCACCACTCTGAATCTAGCCAGATGCCTAACTGAGAAAGCTTCAGTTGCTAATGAGAAAGCAGACACTCAGAAATTAATGGTAGTTGATAATTAGAAGAATGCCGATTATCTATGCAAGAATTATATTCTGAATGCTCTAGATGACTCATTATATTCTGTGTTCAATGAGGTGAAAACTGCTAAGGAACCGTGGGAGTCCTTAGATCAAAAGTACAAAATTGAAGGTACCAGGTCCAAGAAGTTCATAGTGAGCCGGTTCCTTGATTATGTGATGAAAGACTCAAAATCGGTGACGGTTCAAGTCCAAAAGCTTCAGATTTTGATCAATGAGATCAAAGCAGAAGGGATGTTACTGAGTGAAGCATTCCTAGTGGCTATAATCATCCACAAGCTTCCTGAAACATGGAAGGAATTCAAGAGTTATCTAATGTTCAAGAATAAGGGGATAACTCTGGAGGCTCTATTCCTCAAACTTAATGTTGAGGAAGAAAATCGAGCAAGGAGAAAGAGTGTCAAGTACAACTCCAACATGGCCAATGTGATGGAAGTTGGCAATACTTCAAAAGCAAAGAAGAGTATTCATGATAGGCATGCCAACACAATGTTTAACAAGAAAGGCAGAAATGTCAAGTTAGGACCAAGAGGTCATATTGCCAAAAAACATAAGGAGAAATTCCAAGAAAAATGCTTTAACTGTAATAAGTTTGGACATCATGCTTTAGAGTGCAAGAAGCCGAAGAATCTCCAAGCTCAAGCTCATATGGCAGAGGCAACTGAGGATGTCTCAAATATTGACCTCTCGGCCATGGTCTCTGAGGTGAACATGGTAGACTCAAATCCACAAGAATGGTGGATAGACACAGGGGTCACTCGCCACGTGTGTTGTGACAGATAGATGTTTAACACCGTTGAGATGGTTGCCCATGGTTAGAAGCTGTATATGGAAAATTCAGCTACCTCAGACGTGTTGGGGCAAGGCCAGGTGATCCTCAAGATGACATCCAGAAAAGAGTGGACATTGAATAATGTGCTCTATGTGCCAAATATTCGAAAGAATCTGATATCTGGGTCTCTATTGAGCAAGCATGGGTTTCGGATGGTCTTTTAGGCAGACAGAGTTACTCTGTCTAAGGCTGGGATGTATATCGGAAAAGGATATGTGACCAATGGTCTATTCAAAATGAATATAATGTGTCACGCCCCAATCTCCGGGCCACGTAAAACACCCATAAATAAATAACCACAACACCCAGTCCGAGAATACACTCTCAAAATAAACATACATGCATTGTATATAAACGCCAAACGGCATACATTATAAGGCTCCAATGCCGAGAAATATGTATTAAGTATACATGATATAGTTAGAAACAAAAAAGAAAACTATAACTCTTCCACCTCTCCAGCACCTCCAGATCAACCAGCGTGACTGGTACCTGAAGAAAAACGAATTCCACACTGTGAGCCAAGGCTCAGCAGAAACTAGACAAACTTGCAGTATAAGCTAAACATGCTAGAAAAATGAAGTGCAGTTTTAGACTCTCTTTCAAGCCTTAAAAATAATTTTCACATGCAAACGAAAAAGCGAGGATACAAACCATCTTTTGACTCACTCACAGGAGCCTTGAAAACAGTTGAAAACGGGTTTTAGATCGCGATTCACACGACTCTTAAAATAGTTTGAAAACTAGTCTATCCGTCCCACAATGTAGTTCACGCAATCCATGACACATACAACCGGCCCTCACACGCCGCAACCACAGATCTAATAACCGGCGCTCACACGTCGCAACAATAGTCCTAACACTGAGATAAAGATTCGTACATAAACATGCATTCCCGGGATAAAACTATATACTATAGGGTAAAATCATAGACCAAACCACAGGGTAAAACTGCATACTTTACCATAAGCCACAGGATAAAACTGCCGACCACGGATTATACCGCGGGATAAAATCGTAAACCACGGGATAAGACCGCATACTGCGGGATAAAACGGCACACTACGGGATAAACCGCATATTACAGGATAAAACTGAACATTACGGGATAACACTGAATCACCACATGCATACTAAACCAGAGTTTAAGTGCATAGAGCCACGTACTATCACTACGTTTCACAAATCACGTTACATGCTACACACGCGACTCACATAATACTTGCTACTCATGCAACATGCATCACATGCATCCGTTCCTCATATTCCACAAACCATGCCTATAAAACTTCTGAGTCTTAAAGCATGCAATCACGGTACACGTAACGATACCAAAACATGTAATCCACTTACATAATCCATGCATAATAAACCACAGTTATAAATGCATAAAGCCAGCTATAAGCGCACATAGCCATATAACCTCAAACCGTGACATCACCCACCACCAAAAAATTGACATCCACTCACAGGGATAACCGGCAACCCACACAACCAAGCCTAACTGGAACGCTACACCAATTCCCTCAAACCACGAGGTCACTAACACCACATTTTCTCAAAAGGTGCCACGGGGCCTAACACGTCCCACATCCAACGATGCATAAGCACCACGCACATAATCGTGCTCCTAACAACCTGCATCTAACCATGCACGTCACACTCGAGGACGGTACCACAAAAATAATCGAGGCCACGACACGACCCCCGAAGCTACTACGCAACCAACCGAACCCCAAAAAGGCCATCCAATAGTATTTCAATTGACTAATCCCATAATCAATCAATTGAATACCGTAAGAAACCAATTGAAAACCAAGAAACCAACCAAAACCACAAACACAAAACTGCCGAGGTTCAGTCGACTGGACCCCAACCCCCAGTAAACTGAACAACACACTGGAATTCTCGCTAAAATGCCTCAAAACACTATCCAGTCTACCGAATCGCACGGTTCAATCGACCGAACTCAAGAACTAAGGTCTAGTCGATCGAACCTCACGATCCAGTCGACCGAACTCAAGTGAAAACCGTTTTTGAGCTACGGGTTTGACCCTCCAAACCCCGAATCGAAGCCTTCAAACACATTCTCGACACCCTCGGACGTGCCCAAACCCCAACATGAAATAAACTCAAATCTACAGCAATCTAACCGTTAAAAACACACACAATTACACATAGCACCTTATACAGTAGTAGGGTCTAGAATCCTACCTCGGTGAGTTAAAAACTCGACATCTCGATCCACGTGCAAAACCAAACTTCGTCAGAATGAAATTTTGTCTGCATGAACGCGTAGCCCACCGTGCCAAAAGAAAGGATCCGCTGTTGGATTATTTAAAATCGAGCCCTGGGCCCCTGAGAACTTAGAGAGAAGGAAGAGAGAAAACAGGAAGTTTGTTGGAGAAGTTTTGAAAAATATCTTTTAAAAATATATAACTCCAGATATTTATAGGCCTCCAAAATATCTTTTTTTTAAAATTTTTAAAATTCGCATCACAACGGCCCACAGCCCCCGAAACCTACCCCGCATGCATCTCTAAGTCCGATCATGCATCAAAAACAATAAAAATATGCTCGAATGAAAACACTTAATGCGCGTCCGAAAACGGCGAAAAAAGAAAACGGGTCAGGGTCTCAGAACTCTACCCCCCTTAAAGGAATTTTGCCTTCGAAATTCAACATAAGGTCAAAACAACAAACCGTCGATCGCAATCGACACAGGCATACGAGATGGTCAGCCAAACCATTCCTAGGATATAGTCAAACAAGGTTAGGCATCCTAAACAATGGCCAACTATCTCAAAGGCACGGGATCTATGACTCACCCCAACCTCACATCATCACCAGCCACTACGTCAACACAGCACACCACCCACGGAGTTTATCACCAACTCCCAAACGGATGCAACGAAGAAACTAGCCCAAAGCCTATAGACTCATAAAGTACCTCTGCTCGCTGAAGGTATATCCGCATCATCCGGCACAACCGGTGCCCTGGAGGAACTAGGAGCTATGAGGGAATACGCTCGGGGTAATGTTGCTCTGCCCTATCCACCATAACTCGGCGCTGTCGGCTGCCGCATCGACTGAACTGATGTACTCCCACCTGTCATCCGGGAAGTCTGAACTGTAGGATACTGCTGTCGCTCCTGTACATACGAGCTCGCTGGTGTTCTCACTGTTCTCGGCGCACCCTCTCTCTGGGGATAAGTCCTACGGATATGCCCCATCTGACCACATCTATAGCAAATCGGCAGCTCCGTCCCCTGCAACTGATCTGTTATAGAACTCTGAAATTGCCTCAACCGTGAATTCGGGTACTGCCTCAGTTGTGGGCAATCTGGCACACGATGCCCCGGCTCTCCACATCGATAACATCTTACCTCCCTCTACTCTGGCCTCCCCGACGAAGCCACTGATGGTGCTGGAGTAGAGAACTGCTGTGGTCCAGATGGATGAAAGCTAAGACCAGAGGACCTCTGCCTCTTACTGAAACGCCCACCTGTCTGCGCCTCTTTACCTCCCTGAGGTATCCTAGCTTCCCTAGAAGCTCGAATCTCAGTTATGGTGTTCTCCACCCTCGCTACTGCCTCCACTAGCTCTGTGAAGACACGAAGTCCCATCGCGACCACACGCTCCCTGATCGCTGGCCTCAAGCCCCGCCCGAACCTAATCGATCGCAGCTCGTCTGTGCTCACCAACTCGGGTGCAAAACGGGATAAGCATGTAAACCTGGCCTCGTACTGCATGACATCCATGGCCCCTTGGGTGAGAGTGTAGAACTCCTCCCTATACAAATCCCTCCTCAAAGCCGGGAAGTATTTCTCTAGAAACACTCCTATTAAAGTTGCCCATGTGACTTCTGCAATGGTCCTAGCATACTTTCACCACGTATAAGCAGTACCTCTCAGCTAGAAAGTAGCAAAAGAAATCGGTAACTCGTCCTCCTCAATCTGCAATGTATCCAGGATCTGAATCACCAACTTCAGCCACTCTGTCGCCACAATAGAATCAGGATCTCTCGCAAAGGTAGGCGGGTCCATGCACCTGAACTCCCGCATTGCTACTGTAGCCCTCGCCTCAGGCACTCCTTCTCTCTCCCTAACGATCTCACCTCTAGCAACTAGCCGCTGGATCGAACCAACCAACTCAGGCAACAACTTCGTAGCGTCCATCGGTGCCAGGAGAGCATTTTCATCCCCAGCATTAGGGATAGGAACATCTCATTGGCCAACACCACGGCTACGGCCTCGACCACGGCCTCGCCCCCGTCTCGCAGACATCGCGCCTATATGAAAGCAAAATAATACAAAAGACGCAGCACATGAACATAAACGCTAAACACCCTGCATGCTAACACATAGCCACATAAGTTCATGCTAAATAACCCCACATACCGAGGAGAACCGACAAAATGACGCGTCAATCTGGATAACCTACTCAGATTCCCTGCTAGAATTTACGTCAGCTAAACGCGTTTCTAACTTGGCTTCCAAATTTGTTAATCCAAACGCCCCAAAGGCAAGACTATCACTCCTAAGATTCAACTCCCATGCTCACAAATACACATCGTTCACGTATCTAATATGCTGACACGTTCATGTTATCAAAGCATCTAAACACATCCAACCAAGCACGCAGTCAACCTCACACGGTGATGCAACCTCTTCCCACGACTCTTAGGTATTCGAATCCATAGTTTTGATACCAATCTGTCACTCCCCAAACTCCGGGCCACGTGAAACACCCATAAACAAACAAGCACAACACCCAGCCAGAGAATACACTCTCAAAATAAACATACATGCATTTTATATAAATGCCAAACGGCATACATTACAAGGCGCCAACGCCGAGAAACATGTATTAAGCATACATGATACAGATAGAAATTAAAAGGAAGACTATAACTCTTCCACCTCTCTAGCACCTCCAGATCAAGCAGCATGACCGGTACCTAAAGAAAAGCAAATCCCACACTGTGAGTCAAGGCTCAGCAGAAACTAGACAGGCATGCAGTATAAACTAAATATGCTAGGAAAATGAGGTACAGTTTTGGACTCTCTTTCAAGCCTTAAAAATAATTTTCACATGCGAATGGAAAAGCAAGGATACAAACTATCTTTTGACTCACTTACAGGAGCCTTGAAAATAGTTGAAAACGGGTTTTAGATTCCGATTCACACGATTCTTAAAATAGTTTGAAAAGTGGTGTATCCATCCCACAATGTAGTTCACGCAATCCATGATACATACAACCAGCCCTCACAAGCCACAACCACAGTCCTAACACTGAAATAAAGATCCGTACATAAACATGCATTTCTAGGATAAAACAGTATACTATGGGGTAAAACCATAGACCAAATCACGGGGTAAAACTACATACTTCACCATAAGCCACGGAATGAAACCATCGACCATGGATTATACCACAGGATAAAATCGTAAACCACAGAATAAGAACGCATACCGCGGGATAAAATCGCATAATACAGGATAAAACTGAACATTACGGGATAACACTGAAAACTACGGGATAACACCGAATCACCACATGCATACTAAACCAGAGTTTAAATGCATAGAGCCACATACTATCACTACGTTTCACAAATCACGTCACATGCTACACACGCGACTCATATAATACTTGCAACTCATGCAACATGCATCACATGCATCCATTCCTCATATTCCACAAACCATGCCTATAAAACTTCTGAGTCTTAAAGCATGCAATCACGGTACACGTAACGATACCAAAACATGTAATCCACTTACATAATCCATGCATAATAAACCACAATTATAAATGCATAAAGCCAGCTATAAGCGCACATAGCCATATAACCTCAAACCGTGACATCACCCGCCATAAAAAACTGACATCCACTCACAGGGATAACCGGCAACCCACATAACCAAGCCTAACTGGAACGCTACACCAAACCGCTCAAACCACAAGGTCACTAACACCACATTTTCTCCAAAGGTGCCACGGGCCCTAACACGCCCCACATCCAACGATGCACAAGCACCGCGCACATAATTATGCCCCTAACAACCCGCATCTAACCACGCACATCACACCTGAGGACGGCACCAAAAAAATACCTGAGGCCACGACACGACCCTCGAAGCTACCACGCAACCAACCAAACCCCAAACGGCATTTTAATTGAATACCATAAGAAATCAATTGGAAACCAAGAAACCAACCAAAATCACAAACACAAAACTACCCAGGTTCAGTCGACTGGAACCCCCAGTCGACTGAACAACACACTGGAATTCTCACCAAAACGCCTCAAAACACTGTCCATCGACCGAACCCCATGGTCCAATCGACCGAACTCAAGAACCCAGGTCCAGTCGATCGAACCTCATGATCCAATCGACCGAACTCAAGCAAAAATCATTTTTGAGCTACGAGTTTGGCCCTCCAAACCCCGAATCGAAGCCTCCAAATGCATTCTCGACACCCTCGGACGTGCCCAAACCCCAACATGAAATAAACTCAAATCTACAGGAATCTAACTGTTAAAAATACACACAATTACACGTAGCACCCTTATACAATAGTAGGGTCTAGAATCCTATCTCGGTGAGTTAAAAACTCAATGCCTTGATCCACGTGCAAAACCAAGCTTCGTTGGAATAAAATTTCATCCGGATGAACGCATAACCCACCGTGCCAAAAGCAAGGATCTGTTGTTGGATCGTTGAAAACTGAGCCCCGAGCCCCCGAGAACTTAGAGAGAAGGTAGAGAGAAAATAGAAAAATTGTTGGAGAAGTTTTAAAAAATATCTTTTAAAAACATCTAACTCCAGATATTTATAGGCCTCTAAAATATTTTTTTTTGAAATTTTTGAAATTCACATCACAACGGCCCACGACCCCAAAAATCTACCCCGCATGCATATCTAAACCCAATCATGCATGAAAAGCAATAAAAACATGCTCAAACAAAAACACGTAACGCCCGTTCGAAAACGCCAAAAAAATAAAACAGGTCAGGGTCTCACATAATGACTGTCATTCCCACTGCTAATAAAATGAAATCCCCTGTTGCTTATGTACTTGAGTCTTCCATTTTGTGGCATGGTAGACTAGGTTATCTTAATTATGATTCTATGCATAGATTAATTAACTTGGAGCATATACTTGATTTTGATATTGATAAAACTCACAAGTGTGAAACTTTTGTGGAGGCTAAGTTAACTAGGTCTTCATTTAACTTGGTTGAAAGAAACACCGGCTCACTGGGCTTGATTGACACTGAGGTGTGTGATCTAAAATATGTTCAAATTCTCAGTGCTAATAAGTACTTTATCACGTTTATTGATGATAGTATAAAGTACTGCTATATATACTTGCTAAAGAGTAAGGATGAAGTTTTGGACAAATTCATTTTGTACAAGAATGAAGTTAAAAACTAACTTAGCAAAGAGATTAAGATGTTGAGAAGTAACCGAGGTGGTGAATATGAATCACCGTTTGGTGGATATTGTGCTGAGCACAGAATTATCTACCAAACCACTTCACCTTACTCACCTCAGCCGAATGGGACTGCTGAACGCAAAAATTATGCCATGAAAGATATGATGAATGCTAGGTTGGTGAGTTCTGGGTTACCTCATAACATGTGGGGTGAAGCGGTTCTCACTGCTTATCACATTATAAATTTAGTACCTCGCAAGAAGAATGACCAAACACCTTATGAGTTGTTTAAGGGTAGGAGGCCTACCTATAATTACTTAAGAACACAGGGGTGTCTTGCGAATGTAGCTATACCTCCTCCTAAGAAGGAGAATATAGGTTTAAAAAAATTATTGATTGTGTTTTCATCGGTTATGCTCAAAATAGCAGTGCTTATCGATTTCTTGTGTATGAATCTGTAATAACAGATATTTACGAGAATACAGTTATGGAGTCTAAAAATGTGTAAATCTTTGAATACATATTTCCATATAGATCCATTAAAGAGTCCAGTTCAGTAAAACAGACTTTGCATCCTGCTAATGATAGCAGTAGAGACCAAGAAGAGGAAGCAGATATAGAGCCAAGACGCAGCAAACGGGCTAAGAAATTAACCTCTTTTGGTCCAGATTTTCTAACCTACTTGTTAAAAAATGAGCCTCGTACGTACAAGGAAGCTATGAGATGTCCTGAGGCTCCGTTTTGGAAAGAAACGATTAAAAGCGAGATTGATTCTATATTACAGAACCATACGTGGAAACTAGTAGATTTGCCACAAGGTAGTAAACCTTTGGGCTACAAATGGATCTTCAAGAGGAAGATGAAAACAGATAGATGAATAGATAAGTACAAAATTAGGCTTGTTATCAAAGGATGCAGACAAAAGGAAGATCTAGATTACTTTGATACTTATTCTCCTGTATCCAGGATAACCTCAATTCGCATGATAACCGCTATTACGGCCTTACGAAATCTAGCGATACATCAGATGGATGTAAAAATAGCTTTTTTAAATAAAGATTTAGATGAAAAAATCTACATGGAACAACCTAAGGGTTTTTCTAGACTTAAAGGAAAAGTCCGTAGGCCAGTTAGATCGTTGTACGGTCTAAAGCAAGTTTCTAAATAATGGCATGAAAAGTTTGACAATGTAGTATTGTCTCATGGGTTTTGAGTCAACGAATGTGACAAATGTGTATATGTCAAAAACAATGATGAAGATTATGTCATCCTGTGTCTCTACGTTGATGACATGCTTATTGTGGGAAGCAACGACAAGGTTATCCAATCTACTAAAGATATGTTGAATTCAAAGTTTGATATGAAGGAAATGGGTCTCGCTAATGTGATTCTGAGTGTCCAGATCACCAGAATATTGGACGGCCTTACGTTGTCTCGAACTCATTATGTTGACAAAATTCTGAGGAAATTTAACAATTCTGACACTAAAGTCGCCAGGACCCCAGTGGACATGAGTATCCATTTATCAAAGAATGGGGGAAAAAGTGTTTCCCAATTGGAATATTCTCAGGTCATTGGGAGTCTAATGTACTTAATAAGTTATACAAGGCCTGACATAGCCTATTCAGTATGTAGACTGAGCCGATACACATGTAATCCAAGACATGATCACTGGAAATCAATAGTCAGGTTACTACGCTATTTGAGATATACTCGTGATCTGGGACTGCACTACACCAGATATCTAGTAGTATTAGAAGGGTATTGTGATGCAAACTGAATATCGGACACGAAAGACTCAAAGTCTACAAGTGGATATGTCTTTCTACTTGATGGTGCAATGGTATCTTAGAAATCTTCTAAACAGATATGTATAGCACGTTCTACGATGGAATCAGAATTCATTGCTTTAGATAAAGCAACTGAAGAAGCCGAATGGCTACGGTAATTTCTCGAAGATGTTCCAAGATGACCTAGACCTGTACTAGTTATGTGTATCTATTGCGATAGTCAATCAACAATAGATAGGGCACAGAGTCATATGTACAATGGAAAGTCTAGACATATACGTCGTAGACATAATACCATTAGAAAAATACTCTCAAGTGGGGTTATCACAATTGACTATATAAAGTCAAAGGACAATATTGCGAATCCGCTGACCAAAGGGTTAACTAGAGAGTTATTGAACGAGCATCGATGGAAATGGGATTAAAGCCTGTGACATAAAAAGGTATCGTGAAGGAAAACCCAACCTAGCTGATTGGAGATCCCAAGATCCAGGTTCAATGGGGCAACCTAATTGCGTATACCTAGAATAATCATCGTGGAGTTTGAGAACTGTTACCTATTCTGAAGATGCAGCAGTGATTTTGGAGGTTAATCATTAGCTTTTAATGACTTTTACTGGTGACCAAGCTGGTATAGAGAAATACCATTGAATAAAAGTCACCTATGTGAGTATGAAGTGGGGCCGCTTCTTTGAGAATTTGGCAAGATAAAATTCTCGAGAAAATACTTGCAGAACCAGGAAGAGTGTTTCATGGCCAAAACGAACACAACCGTGAGAAAAAAAACTTCGTTGTGAAAGTTGTTGTGTGAAGCCTATTGTCTCAGTTTACTGCTAAGGCGACATAGTTCAAGATGGTACCACCCATTTATTTATTGATAAATTCGATAGATTCTCACAAGAAAAGGTTTAAGGCTAACCGCTACTTATCCTATGCAGGGACTTTCAGTTGTTTATCTCTCTTGCAATTAGCTTTGTAATCTGGTTTGTACTCCTGCCAATTTCATTTATGAGAAGGATTGTTGAAAATATTAAATTCAATTAGCCATTATTCTAGAATTCATTTGGCCATTATTCTAGAATTAATTTCTGAATTCAATTAACAATTCAATTGGCCATTCAATTGACAATTGAATTCCAGAAATTAATACCATTCATTGGCAATTGATTTCTCTTTTTAATTCTGTTGTAACTCTCCATAAGAGAAGGTCTATATAAAGTTTCCTCTAGTATTCTGCAAATGTATGATGTATGAGAGATAGAGGTGAGTACAGGGAGAGAACAAAGAGAGAAAGACCAGATTACAATTGCAAGTGTGAGAAAGAGAAAGACAGACGAGGTGCGTTCGAGTAGCCGATTCTTGGTGGTGTTCCAACGTTCGGGTCAATCGTTTTATCCTTGAAGAGTGACGCCGATGGAGAAACCTACAACACCCTTAGTAGGCAGTGAATCATTCTTAAGAAAACTGCGTTTACACAACTCGGTTTGTATATTCTGTTCATGTTATTTCTATAATTTCATTTTCTGTAAATTTTGTATATTGTAATCTTTGAAAGTTAATAAACATATATTTTCTAGACCACCGAGCATTTCTTATGGCGTTATGTTTCTCCCAACATCAAAAACATTAGTTCCTTTATGAACCCAAACTTTCTTAATACCAACATGAGCATTCTATTTTATAGGACAAATATGTGATGTATGTCCTTTCTTTTTACAATAGAAGCAGGCAATGCGAGAATTGCTAGAAGAGACATTGAAAAGAATATGTTTCCTTTTTGGTTGATAGCCAATTACAGCTCTATCAAAAACACATCTTTTTTTTTTGATAACATCCTTTTCTTCCATTAATGAGAGAGGAGTACATCAGTCGAACCACAAAGGACTGGAGAAAGGACAAATCGACACAATGACCTTGTACAAGTTTTTAATGGGCCATAAAGACCTCTAAATTCAGCTGAAATCTAAAATATCGCACTTGTCGACGACGTCTACCAGAAGAGAAGCAACAATCACATCTTCACCCTACTTTCCCTACGGATCTAACTGAAAAATACCCCGAACTCCCATTGTGAGAAGAGATAAAGCCCACACCATCGACGGGAAGACAAGTCCCATACAAGGGGAAGGTGCAAAGAATACCAAACAGACATGAAAAACAAAGAAAAAACAAAATAAAACAAGAGGAACAAATCACAACATAACAAAAACACAAAAAGAAAATGAGAAAGACACCCGCCCAAACGAGAGGACGAACCACCACGAAGCAGATCTAGCTAACCTACAAAGCATATTTGGCCGAAGTACCCCTTTTGGAGTAAATCTGGCTGAAAAATCACGCGCATAACGGATTTAGCCGCCGTAGCACCCCGTCAGAGCAGATCTTCCCACCACACACACAAAAAAGTGGAATTATTTATGTATCGAGAAAATCACGAGAGAGAGAGGGGATTGGGACAGCGGAAGGAGAGCCAGCTCCTCCTCCTCCTTCTCCTCATCCTCCTCCCGCCAGCCAGATCTACTGGTAAGAGAGAAAGGGAGAAAAGAGGGTCTGAGGCTCTTAGGTGAGATTTTTTTTTTTTAATCAAAAACACATCTTTGATTACTCATAAGCTTGTTTAGGTTTTCTTCTCCTTGGATGAACTTGGAAATGGTGCAAGTATTTAACCTTTGCTTTCAAAATTCTATTTTCATTTTTCAAATCATTTGATGTCATATTTAAGATCCCATTTTCATTTCGAAAAGCTTCAACTTTATTGGAAAGAGAGAAAATCATCTTTTTGAGAAAAAAATTTTGCTCCCATTTTTCTAAGTTCATCGTGTATTTCTTCAAAAAATTTTTGTAACTCTTCATCAAAAATTGATTTATGATTTACCTCATCCTCCTCTTTTGTCATGAAATAAAGTTTTGCAACTTCATTGTCACTTGCATCATTATCATAGCTATTTTCATCACAATCACTCCATGTGGCCATCATAGCTTTATTTTTTGCCATCTTGTGTGATTTCTTTAGTTGTGGATATTATGTCTTGATGACCCGATCTTTTGCATTCATAGCAAATGGTTTCATTTATTTTTCTTGTAGTAACCCGGACCCTTCTAATTTTGAATTTTAGTAAAAGCATGTTTACTATGTTTTGTGGGGATGTTTGGGGAGAGAGAATCACGTGTAAAAATTTAGTCTGGAGCTTGTATGTGTTCGTTTATGATGATCAAAGGTGAAGTTCTACAAAAAAATGTGTAGCCGGACGACAGGTTGCGTGTGTATGATTCGATTTCAGCCTTAGTAAGTGAGAATTACAGCTTAGGGTTGATCGCTCGAGCGGTGGCCTGACAGCTCGAGCGGTGAGGTGGCAGAGAGTTTTCAGGTATGGGACCGGTCGATCGGTGGGGGTTCGCTCGAGCGGGCTGTCGCGGACCTGATGCTTTAAAAACGAGCGTGGACCTTCTTTTTCCTCATTTTCACCTTGTGTCTCTCTCTCTCTCTCTAAAGCTTGGGTGAGTGCTAGGGTTTGGGTTTGAGAGATAATAAGGGCTTGTTTGGCTTTGGAGACACTGTTCTCACCACGAGGTTGGAGATTCGAGTGATTGGAGTTCATCCGGGGTATTTTCTTGCGGTTCTAGCGTTAAAAGGTAGGATTCAAGACTTTCTTTGAATCTTTAAGTGATATGTGTCGTATTTTCTAGTTTATGAACCTAAAGACATGAAGTTTGTGATTTTCGAAACCCTAAATTTCAATTTGGTGATAATGAAGATTAAATCTTGGATTTGTGAAGGATCTATCATTAATCCATCTTAATATTGTCCTATCTTGTGTTTGGAGTGAGAAATGAGAACCTAGAGTTTGCGTTTGGGGTTAAACCATGGAAATGAAATTAGGGCTTTTGGGTTTGAAGGTGTTGTATGATGAAATTGACATGATTAATGGTTAAATTGAAAGTTATTATTCCCTATCGTGATTCAATTCTATGAATCCATGTAATGTATTTTAATATCAAGTCAAGTGTTGAATAAAATCAATGAATTTGTGACTTTGAAGTCACATGATGATTAATTCGGTTTTGAGCCTAGAATAATGGAAATATGGATGATGAAATTGTGTAGTGAAATGGGTTGGTGAGAGGAACCATCTGGGTTAGACTCACGTGTGCGTGTGTTGTGTTATGATATGTTAAAAAGAACCGGTTTCCAAATTATTTAAGGTTGGGCACGAGTTGCTCCTCGGTGAAAGTCTAGAAAACGCCGACTAGCAACCGAGAAAGGACGTATTCGGGTTCTCTGCCCGCCGGCCGAAGACCGAGAAAGGACGTAGTTGGGTTCTCTGCCCACGGATTGGTAACCGGGAATAGACGTTAATCGTGTCGGGGTATAGAACGTACCATTATCTCACGGGACCCGTGTGGCCAGATTGAGGGTAATGCTACATGAGTCTATACGTTCGTCCGACACCGGTGCCTACAATTTGAGTTATGAGTTGATGAAACACAAAATGAGTTGGTAAAGCATGTTTATATGTGTGTGAGTAACGATGAACTTAGTTCCGGGACACCTCAATTTGGTAATATAACAAAATGACGAAATGGTTTGGGTTAATATAGAATAGTAAGATTGATGAATTAACGGTAAATGATGACCATTCCTATGAGTATGACAAGAAAACGTGGAATAATAATCTTTCTTTATGAAACCCGATTATGCAAGGGAAATTCTATTTCAAACAAACGCTATGAAGTGATTAAGTGGATTCGTGCATTTTGCATAACCATATTCGCATATCATGCATGTGTTCATTGTTAGCCTTGTTCCTACGAGTTTCAGCTCATGTTGTTTAATAACATTTCAGGTGACGGCGAAAAGAAGGCTATGGAGAAAGATCTGCGTTGGTAGCTTTTGGGAAAGTTATTAGGAGACATTGTTTCTTTGGACAGTTAGCTTTTTGAGAAATGAAAGTGAACAAATGTAATCTTTTTGAACGGTTGGATTAATGTAATTTTGAACCAAACTGTTATTGTAAGACCTTAGGGTGACACATTGATATGATGCATGCATGTAAGGGAGTTATTACTTGGATTGAGATGGGGGTTTCGATTTCCCAAAGAATGGTTTTGGCATAAACGTTTGGTTTATGATGAATGACAATTTGTTTTCAATTACGTGCTTTCCTCCTTTGGTTTTATCCCCTCAAACAGGTTCAAAAAAAAATTTATCATTTGAATCAGGTTTCCTTGAATATAAGCGTTTTTCACAGTTTTTAAGCAAAAACTCTCGAGTGTGTCACCGCTCGAGCGGTGGGGTGTCTGCTCGAGCGGTCTCCGCTGGATTCCAACATTGGAAATTTTATGAACTAAGTTTCTTATAAGTGATCTTGAGGCACATATGGATTATTCAAAGACATTATTTTTGAAAAAAAAGGGTTTTCACTTTGGGTTGGTCCCAAAATCATATACGGTTTATATTAAAACGGGACTGGGGCACTACAAATGGTATCAGAGCTCTAGGTTCTAATACCTAAGAACCGTGGGGGGGTGGTTGATCCATTACCCGAGCGTTGCATTGATGTGTAACATTCATGACCTGGTGTGCTAGCGTGGAACATCATGAGTATGATTTAACATTTGCATGCTACGTGTTATTTGGGTATGGAGGTTGGACTTTTAGGGTGATGCATTTGGCCCTTAGGCGGTCGGTCGACTGGTTTGAGGTTCAAGTTAGAAAGGCGTTTGGCCGACGTCCGTTCTAACTAGAAATCTGAACAAGTTAGCCGGATTGATGTGTCATTTCAATTAGTCTTCCTCGTTATGTGTTGCTTAAGATGTGTTAATATGATGATTAGGGTGAAGTGGTGTCTTGTTGAAGAGCGATGTCATCTGTGAGAGATGGATTTATATGGGCATGTGTTGATACCTCTCCCTGTTCTTCTTATTTGTAGAGATGATGCTGAGACGTGGTAGGGGCCGAGGCCGTGGCCGAGGTCGTGCGTTTGCCTAAGTTCCGGAAGAAGGGGATGATCATGCCCTGCAGGAACAAGTGGGCGGTGTTGATGTTGTTCAAGAAATGCTTGCTACTACGAGGGCGATGGCTGAGGCAACTCGGGCTGGAGCGAGGGCTTCTGAGCCGCGAACCTCTGTGGCAATGAGAGAATTTCGGCAGTTAGATCCTCCAACTTTCTCTGGGGAGCCAGACCCCAAAATTGCCACTGAATTGTTGGAAGTAACCACAACAATCCTAGATACCCTAGAGATCAGGGAAGATGAGTTGCGTGTCAGGTTGGTGGCGTTTCAACTTCGAGAGGATGCTAGAAAGTGGTGGAAGTTTGCCCAGACCACCGTAGATGGCACGTGGACCGCCTTTGCCAGAATCTTTTTAGAAAAGTATTTTCTGAGTTCTTCTAGAGACGTGTATCGGGAGGAGTTTCTTTCTCTTATTCAAGGGAACCTTACCGTGGTTCAATATGAAGCTAAGTTTGCAAACTTGTCGCGGTTCGCACCTGAAATGGTATCGACGGAGGAGTTGAGCACCAAGAGGTTTGAAAGGGGTCTTCGACCTTCAATCAAGGATCGAATTACTGCATTGGGCTTTCGGGTATACTCCGAGGTTGTAGAGGCTGCTATTCGGGTGGAGAATGCAATGGCGAAAAGTCGCAAGATTAGGGAAAGAAAGTCACATCAAGGGAATTTCGGTGCTCAGTCTGAGGGGCGTCAAGTGAAGAGGCAAAAATTAGGGGGATCGAGTTCCTATCCCACTGGATCACAGTATCAATCACAATCAGCACCAGCACTGTCTACAGGTTCATCTAGACGTTTTGAGTATCGGGAGTTGGTGTGTTACACGTGTAGGAAATTGGGACATCGCTCGGTGGATTGTCAACAAAGAGGACAGCAGTCATAACAACAGCGTCAGACTCAAGGGAGGACTCCGCCTTCATGTTTTCAGTGTGGCCAAATGGGTCACATTCGATGAGATTGCCCACAGGGAGAAAATGTTCAGGGTACTACGGGAGCACATAGAGTACAGACATCACAGGGACGACAGGGTTATGGTCAGTCGCAACAGCAGTCAGGGGCACAGTCAGCAAGAACCGCGGGAGGTGGTACCTCAGCTCAATCAATGAAGCAACCAGGAGCCAGAAGCAGTGGAGGACAGAATCAAGGGAATCATAGGCAAGTGTATGCTCTTGTGGAGCCTAGTACATCAGTGGCACCTGCCGTACCAGATACCACAGCTAGCCCTTCAGTCATACGAGGTACCTTTCTAGTGTATCATTCTTGGGCCAGTGGTCTTGTTGACACTGGAGCATCACGTTCTTTCATCTCATTCGTATTTGCATCTGCACTTGGATTAGAGGTAGATGTGTTGAGTGAGGCCTTGTACGTGGAGACACCGTTGGGTGAGGTTGCCGCGTTGAGGCTCGTTTGTAGAGATTGTGAGATGGAGATTGCCGACCATCGTTTCGTATTCGATGCCATTGTGATTGATATGTTGTCATTCGATGCTATTTTTGGAATGGATTGGTTGACGACCTTTCACGCCTACATTGATTGTGACCGGCGAAGGGTGTTTGTTTGCACTCCGGAAGGAGATTCCTTCTATTTTATGGGAGACCGGGACAGTGGTTTAGTACCTAGACCTCTTGGGTCACGAGGCCGTGATAGCCTCAACCTCCTTTTCTTTGCCCTGTTTGTAGGTGAGACTGGTCCCATTCAGGGAGGGCTTCCTCCTGTTGTCTGTGAGTTTTCAGATGTGTTCCCAAACGTGTTGTTTGAGCTTCCACCACGGCGAGAGGTTGAGTTTTCTATAGACCTTATCCCGGGAACTACCCCTATTTCTATGCCTTCATATCGCATTGCACCGGCCGAGTTAATGGAGTTTAAGATATAGGTTCAAGAGTTGTAAAATAAGGGATTCATACGTCCTAGTGTGTCACCTTAGGGAGCCCCAGCATTGTTTGCAAAAAAGAAAGATGGGTCGTTATGTCTTTGTATAGATTATCGTAAACTAAACCACGTGACCGTTAAAAATAAGTACCCCATGCCACGAATCGACGACTTGCTTGATCAATTGACAGGTTCTTGTTGTTTCTCAAAAATTGATTTAAGATCGGATTACCACCAACTACAAGTTAAGGAGGAAGACATTCTAAAGACGGCTTTTTGTACACGTTATGGGCATTTCGAATTCTTGGTTATACCATTTGGGTTGACCAACGCACCGGCAACATTTATGGACCTTATGAATCGTATTTTTCACCCTTATCTTGATCGATTTGTAGTGGTATTTGTGAACGACATTTTGATCTACTCCCCATCGGAAGAAGAACACGAGGAACACCTTCGAATCGTCTTACAGTTGCTACGAGAGCATCGATTATACGCCAAGTATGACAAGTGTGAATTTTGGTTATCAGAAGTGAAATTTCTAGGGCATGTAGTTTCCCGGGATGGAGTGGTAGTGAATTCATCTAAAATCAAGGCGGTGATGGAGTGGAAAAAACTAAAAAATGTGTTTGAGATTCGAAGCTTCTTGGGATTAGCAGGATACTACCGTCGGTTCGTGAAAGATTTCTATAGACTTGCAGTGCCTTTAACACGCCTTACGCGAAAGGGGATCAAGTTTGTATGGGATGATAGTTGTGAGCTTGCCTTTTTGACGTTGAAGACGCTACTAACAAGTACGCCCGTTCTGACTATTCTGGAGAGGGGACTCGGTTATACCGTCTATTGCAATGCGTCCCATGAGGGATTGGGTTG
Source organism: Heliamphora ciliata (assembly GCA_032360265.1). Lineage (NCBI taxonomy): Eukaryota > Viridiplantae > Streptophyta > Magnoliopsida > Ericales > Sarraceniaceae > Heliamphora > Heliamphora ciliata. Next base: position 1,984 of record JAUMHN010261813.1, on the reverse strand, counting down.
TGTGTTAATGCAACTAGGCAATGTGGTGGCCTATGGATCGAGACAACTGAAGGTTCATGAGAAAAATTATCCTACGCATGATTTGGAGCTTGCGGCGGTGGTTTTTGCTCTTAAAATTTAGAGGCACTATCTATACGGAGAACGCTTCGAAGTATTCTTAGATCATAAAAGCTTGAAGTATTTGTTTTCACAGGAAGATTTGAATATGCGTCAGAGAAGATGGATGGAGTTCTTAGGAGACTACGATTTTGATCTCCAATACCACCCGGGTAAGGCGAACATGGTAGTCGATGCTCTCAGTCGAAAATCCTCGAATACATTAGCGAGAATAGCAGCTACGGAGTGGAATATGCTTGGAGCAGTTGGAGAATATGACCTTCGTTTAGGAAAGTTTGATGGGGAAGTCGCTCTGTTTACGATGATTTCTCAACCTACCCTTATTCGTCGCATTGTTGAAGCACAGCAATCGGACGCTAAGAGTTTGATGTTTCGGGAACAAGTTTTGAACGACGAGGATACCAAGGAGTGGACAATCCACTCCGATCAAAGCCTGAGGTTCGCTAGAAGGATCTTTGTGCCAGAAACACTTCGAAAAGACGTACTTTACGAGTTCCATCATTCATGATTGGCGGTACATCCGGGCAGCACAAAAATGTATCATGACTTGCATAGACAGTTTTGGTGGAAAGGTATGAAGAAAGACGTCGCGCTCTTCGTTTTACATTGTCTCACTTGCCAACAAGTGAAAGCTGAGCATCAAAAACCAGCGGGTCAGTTGCAACCGTTACCAGTGTCAGAGTGGAAATGGAAAATATCGCCATGGATTTTGTCTCGGGCCTTCCAAGGTCACCAAAGGGGCATGATGCTATATGGGTTGTGGTGGACAGATTAACCAAATCGGCACACTTTTTACCGATTCGCATGACAGATTAGTTGAGAAGCTTAGCAAACTCTATGTACGGGAGATCGTTAGGCTCCACGGGGTACCGATTTCTATTATCTCCGATCGAGATCCTCGTTTCACATCACATTTTTGGCAGAGTTTGCAGTCGGCTATGGGAACGAGCCTACTTCTTAGTACTGCCTTTCATCCCTAGACGGACGGCCAGTCAGAGCACACTATCCAGATACTTGAGGTTATGTTACGAGCGTGTGTTTTAGATTTTCGTGGGTCATGGGAGTACCATTTACCATTGGTAGAGTTTGCCTATAACAACAATTACCAATCGAGCATCGGGATGGCGCCTTATGAAGCACTATATGGTAGACCTTGTAGATCACCCGTGTGTTGGACTGATGTCGGTGAGATAGCTGTGTTAGGGCCCGAGTTGGTGCGTGAAACCATAGAAAAGATCGTCGCGATCCGTAAACGTTTAATGATCGCCCAAAGTCGTTAGAAGAGTTACACAAATAAAAGAAGGAGACCATTAGCGTTTGAGGTAGGAGACCATGTGTTCTTGAAGGTTTCACCGCGGAAGCGTTTAATGAGATATGGTAAGAGTGGGAAATTATCACCGCGTTTTATCATCCAGTTTGAAATCCTTGGCAGAATTGGAGAAGTAGCCTACCGCCTAGCCTTGCCACCACAGTTAGCCTCTGTGCGCAACGTTTTCCACGTGCCTATGTTGCGAAAGTATGAACCGGATCCGTCCCATGTCCTAGATTGGACCGAGTTGGAGGTTGACGACGATGTTACCTATGAGGAAAGACCGATGAGGATTTTTGACAATAAAGAGCAAGTCTTGCAGGGGAGAACCATTCGGTATGTGAAAGTGTTGTGGCTTCACCATGGCATCGAAGAAGCTACTTGGGAACGAGAATCGAAAGTTCGAAGAAATTACCCCGAGTTGTTCAATCCCAGACGTATGCGTGATTTCATAGACAAAATCTCCTAAGTGGGGGAGATTGTAGTGACCCGGACCTTTCTAATTTCGAATTTTAGTAAAAGCATGTTTACTATGTTTTGTGGGGATGTTTGGGGAGA
>JAUMHN010261702.1:0-19483 GCA_032360265.1 Heliamphora ciliata | reverse complement strand
CTTAAAAATCATATATTTATTTGTCTAATAGAAGATAATGTTTCATACTTGCCTAACCGTAATAGAAGTGAATTTGTGATTATATGAATATCTTTTATATGCCAACACAAACTATACAAGTGATTTTGTGAATATTTTAGTTTATGTTATCTACCAATACAAATGATAAAGTGAATCTGTGAATATTTATTCATGGATGATGGAGATTGGAGCCTTCAGGAAACTAAACAAATGTTCGGTTTATTTTGTTGAACAAGTATTGAGTAAATTTGTTTTAAATTATTATTTAATTTATTTTTTAAACTGATATCATGAAGATTAAAACTAAATGTTGAAAAAAATATACAAATTGGGCGTGTTTTTTAATTTTCTCAAAAATTTGTTTCTAAAAAAATTATTTTTTCATAAAAACAAGAACGAGCATTAGACAACTAAAAGTAGATTTGTGATCTGTTTAAGGTAGAATAGATTCAAATAAAAAAAGTCAAATAAATTCTAGCTACATTCTAATTGTCAATTCAAAATTGATTGTCTTTTTTATAAAATTTTTGTATTATGTTATACTAATCTTGATCTTTTTATATTAATCATTGAAAGATTAATAGTATTCCAAATGAAATTATCATGTATCGTTTTCAAAATATGAAAAGTTATCGCGGTGAATTGTCAATTAAGTTATATATTATCAATATACATGAACTTTTTAAGTAACACCTCATTTTGCTATGTATGATTTTAAGTATTTATCCCTCTAAACATGATTCTTCACTCTGCCTGTGCTGAGGAGTTGATGATGGAAGCACTAGAACCGCATCAAGGTTGAAGATAAAGTTTCCTTTCTTAGCTGGTATTATATTTATTTCAAATGTTCTCTTAGTTTTTAAGCTATAAATTGTATATTGTGCTATGCTTTCAAAATACTTGATTAGCTACGCTTAAGAAAGAACTTTTTACTAGTGTTTTCTCTTTGGAATTGAGACACTTGGCATTTACTTTTTGAAATAGGTTATGGCATTTACTTTTTGAAATAGGTATGTTGTTATGCTTTGAGCTGAAGTATGAAATTATTGTTAATTTTTGAAAGAAGCTTCTTCAGCTTGAAATGATAAATGATGGATTTAAACATTGTCGTTTTTCTAAACTCAAACAATATATTTTTGTTTGCAAGTGAGTTTTCCCTATAATGGGTATGTGTTTGCCATGAAATGGGTGTTGTGATTTATGCTCGTATGGGTTGCAAGTGCCAAGTTCTTGCGGGTATTTGGCCTGTATGAGTTTTTTCTATAATGGGTATGAGTTTGCGTATAATTGGCGTGAGATTTTCCCAATAACGGTAGAGTTGCAAGGTATTCTCGTGCGGGTTGTACCTACTATTAGTGACAAAGAGTGGCCCTCATCTCCCTCACACCATAGATGTGAATCATGAATGCGATTACCTTACTATCAGAACTCCTAGTCATGAGGCAAAAAAGTTACTGTAATACATAGTATGTGTGTGTGCTTGTGATGAAGTAAGAATTGCTTTTCAAGTATGAGAATTTGGCTGTAAAAGCCTATTGTTGGAGATAAATTGTTTGCAAGTAGTTGCAAGTGAGAACTATACTGTGGGAATTCTAAATGAAAGATTATTCTCTAAAACAAATAAATGGGAGATTTTTTTATTTTTTATGTGACTTATGGCTGGAAAGCTACCATCATAGATAAATTCTTTTTAAGAAATTTATTGATGAAATCTGAGATGAAGTTATGCCAACAAGAGAGTTTTTGAGAAGTCTTTCAAATAATGTACTTGTGAGTATATTGTTGAAATGTTGTTTTTTAAACTCCTAATTTAGTTTACTTTCTTTATTGTTGAAACTTACTTTTCATTATGATGCTAAGCACATTCTCATATAACTACTTTGGTTGCAGATCATGGGTCGAGCCAGAAGTCGATCCACCTCAACGTGAGAATTGGAGGTTGGAAGGCTAAAATTTGTTCATCCGTTTGCATATTAATTATTTCGATTGTAACCCTTATCAGGCGTTGTAGAATTTGAGTTTGGTTTTTTTTTTTTTCTTTGTTGTGAGGAGTTGAGTTTCCTGTTAATTATATTTCTTGCCCCACTGATGTCACGCTTTCCTCCTACGGGCTTGGTTAGATTTGTATTTCATCGAATGCTCGGAACAAGTGTCTAGCTTGTGCATGTTTCTATAGTTATGTCAGACCTTTCTAAGCAGGTTAAACATTTGCAGAATGGGGATTGACATTATCATCCAGTGAAAGGTCATATACATGAACGACAACTAGTCAATGTGAAATGCGAGATTACTGAACAACGTATAAAATCTATCTAACCCAATATTTACATCAAGTCAATGTGAAACCCGAGAATACCGATCAACCTATATACTCTACCTAACCCAATATTTGCATTGGCTTGAAACCCGAGAATACCGCCCAATCTATATAATCTATCCAACCCAATATTTACATCCACAATGCTACTTCTACTCATATTAACCAACAGGAAGGCCTTAAACATCTCAAAAACTCTCAACATTGAAAGTAAAGTAATAAACTTAGATTCATCAACATAAGAAAAAAAATAGTATTATCTGCATGCTATAAATGAGATACAAAGCCCTACATTTGTATCCCTACCTATAATAAAATCATCCACAAGGCCCACCCCATGGTTCTTGCAACTATTCTCCCTAATGCATTCATTACCAAAGTAAAAAGAAATCAAAACAAAGGATCAGCTTGCCATACATCCCTAGGATCCTTAAAATCCTATGCTTACCATATACGATGATAGACTTAGTGTCTATCACAACAAGACACACACTAGTCCATCTACTCCACCTAAACCTAAACCTTTTTCTAACAAAGAAAAAAAAATCTCCAATCTGTGTTATCTTTCTCAAAATCTACTTCAAAGAATTAAAGCTTTCTTTTTTAGATCTGCTACAAACTTTAATTCCTCACTAGCAATGAAGACAAAATTGAAATTTTGACGACCTTCCAAAACCTCCTTGCGTTGGGGAGAGAGTATATCCCAAAATTGCTCTTAATTTTTTTGGCAAAACTTTCCTCAAAACTTCAGGCAAAGATGTAACCAAACTTAGAGATAAAAAAATCACTAATCCTCAACAATTTATCCCTTTTAGAAATGAAACAACTAAATGACCCTTGCAAGCAATCCATGCTGTCAACAAATTCCCCCAAAACTTCTATCAAATGTTCTTAAGCATTTTTCAATTCAAGAGTCTTGAAAAACATGTAATAACCTTCTAGATATGGAGGTCTATCCTTTCAAAATCAAAAATTGCTTCTTTAATCTCCATCTCACCGAAAGGCCTTTTCAACCACTTGGACTTTGCTGAATTAATTGGTGCCCAATCCACACCCAATAGTAGGTCTCACAATCCCTCCAACCCAATGGCCATCCAATGATTTTATTATAAATTTAAAACTTAGAAATTGGAAATTCCACAAAAACACCAAGCCCCAATCTCTAATCTTTTTATAAACTTCTTTCTCCTCTTACTATCAACTGTCCTACGAAACAATTTAGAATTATTGTTGCCCGCATTAATCCACTTCATTTTATGCCTATGGCTTCAAAAAGTCAGCCATTGAATACAACTACCTCCAATTTTGTTTATAGCTTAATCCAAGATTTCATCGTACTCATATCAAGGTTGTCTCTAGATTCAAGGTCATCCATCTCCTCATCGTACTGACTAAATTGCTCTTTAAATTGTTCAAATCCCCAATGTTGTGAGCTTTGTCTACAGAGCAAGCCATCAGGACGTTAAATAATACCTCGCTAATCCATATATTTAAAATTTCTCTTTTACCAACTTCAATTTTTTCATAAACTCTTTGATGCTATCCACTTCATTTTGTGACCTACTTAGTCCATTTCATTTTACCTTTAACCTTGAGAGGTAGAGATCTCTGATTGTACTTTCCAATAATGAATGTTTACACTCTATGTGAGAAAAATTAGAACTACAATTAGTTGATTTTAGACCATATGATTTTATTAACAATTTTAGAAAAACAAAATAAATAGCCCCTACACTGTCCATGCAAAATAAATAAAATGAAAGAAAAACAAATGAATAAAAATAACATAGCAAAAAGAAACCAAAAAAACAAAGATTAAATTGATTGTTCCAAATGTTCTAATTACACACCAGAAAACAAGCACCAGAGTCCTCTTAACTCTAATGCTGTTTAACAGTTGAGATGCACATTCCGATTTTAATAAACAGTGTCCGGCAATCACAGTCTAAATTTCCTTAGGTATGAGCACATAGCAAATAATAAAAGAAAGGATCCAATAAGAGCTTGAAAATAGATGAGATCCAATGTGCCATACACATTTACTGCAGCACCCAGATTGATGCACTCTGGTGAAATCTATGGATTATCCCAACCAGGGTGTGTTCTTTTCCTTGCTGTCTTTACGCTGATTAAACGATTAATATCTGCTACATAACAAAATGACAACAGTATGAACAATCTATGAGGACATGCCCAATCTTAATTTTGATAGAAATTAATACAATCAAGAAAGAGTGAGTTTTGTCACTGGCCAATCAGAACCAATATAGTGCCTTCCTTGCTAGGAGTTAATGAAATAGATGAGACACTTTCTAAGTTTTTTTCTGCACGAAGCTTTCTTACTGCAGAATCAGCATCATTCAGTAAGTGATCAGGCTGCTAACAGGTGTGACTCAATTATCAACAACGGACAAAACTCGATTATCAACAACAGATGGGTAGTAGTTGCTGCATTATTCTATCTATGGGTCTTATAAAGCCAATAAGAAATGGAGAGAGAGAGAGAGAGAGAGAGAGATGGCATACACTCCAAGGAAAATTCATCCAGATATAATAGAGAATAAGACGAAAATATCTTTGATATGCATTTTGAATATTGGCATGCTACATAAAGGGTATTAGTATCCTGCTAAAGATTGCCCAAAAGAAAAACAATTTTAAAACCCATCGAATCCATAAAGAGCTGCATATCAAATGCAAAGGTGGAAACTTCAAAGAAACTCATGCGACATAAGTGCACCCCGAACATAACAAAACGACAAGTCACAGTTGACAAGAAAACTAGAAACCAACCTTTAACTCTATACAACCCAACATGTCAAAAAGGAACTACTACAAAGATAAGAAAATTGATATTGCAGTTCCGAAAAAAGAGTCATAAAAGGTAATGGAAAATTAAGGCTTAAGGAACCTGTAGTGAAGCAACTAGTCCTTCTTCACTAAATGGGGCTTCTGTCCCAGGTGCCAAACACTGAGCGTGCTCAATCCGCACTGCAAGTTTTAGTTCCACCCATCAAAGCCAATGATTCTGTATATTGGAAAAAGCTTTTGTCTTGTAGATGGCAACCTAGAACCTCAAATTGAGGTTGTTGATTGAAACAATACCGGAAGGAGGAGCAGAAGAAGAAGCCCGGTGTGGGTAAAGTGCTCTTTAAGAAATTTTACTTGGTGGCTGTGCATTAATAGCTAGGAAAACATCTAAAGCATTTGAAGAAGCATATCTCCAGGAAGTAAAGCAGCAGCTTTGGTCACCTAATAGAAGTATAGAAACAATGCACAGTGGAAACTTCCTCTACTCATGGAAAAAGGCTTCCCAAAGACATCCTAGCAAATCCTTAACTTCAATTGCATCTCAAGAACTAAAGGGTAGAATAGGCGAAACACACCTCCTCAAGGTTTCTAAAAATACTTCCCCTTCTCCAACTTAACCTGTTTCACAAGTAAAACCCAATTAAAATTAAAAATCAACTCTTTTGATGAAAAAATGCCTAGCATAACTTAAGTTCAAAGAAACTGAAGTCCAAACATCTTTAAAAAGTAGTACTTGTCACACAAAAAAAAAAAACAAAAAAAATCTAAAAAGTAACAACAACAGAACCATCCTGAACTTCTCAGGAATAACAGCTAAAAAGTAGCAACACCAGAACCCTTATTAACACTTTTTGTTATGGAAACCAAAAGGAATTGAGGACACGAGGAAATGTGAATAATAGATACCTTTACTCCAAAAACCCTAATTATTTCTAGTCAGAACCCACTAAATAGCTAAAAGAAAATGGAGATTTCCTTTAGTAAAATGGAATAATGATACGACTGCTGAAGAAAAGATTTGAGAAACAGCAACCCAACGTGAACAACTATCCTATGGTTAGAGAACATATATAGCAATGAATTGGATAAAAAAGTGGTCCAAAATTTTTCTACGAGCCAAATTGTGAATCAACCATATAAAACAGATGCAATTTAAAAATGTCAAAGTACACCAATGGGTGGATGCAAACAGCATTGTACTGTATCACCATATCAAAGTTTAAATATTCAGACATGCTATAGTTATGAGAAGCTATTCTACAGACAGAGAAATCGCAAGGACGGTCCCTACAGCCAACAATTCATTGGAAAATATATCAAATCAAGGACATAGAACCTTTAAATTCTCAAAGTAACAGCTTAAAGTGAATCATTCTTCACCATTGTATATACCTCTATTGAAAATGAATGAAAGTATGGTTTCCGTCAGTAATATACCTGAAGGAGTTAATGGTTCTGATTCATAGACACCGGGAGCATGACTGCAAGATTCATCCGTGCTATATCAATGCAGATTTGAAAAGGGAATTTATCGCAATTTTGACCCTTTTCTGTTGATGAACCATTTTCCCTCGCTCAGACAAGCAATACAATGTCAAAACAATGTCTCCTCATCCATCTTCCCGTCGGACTATTCCCACTTGACAAGATCTTAAGGTTCATGTTTTTAAAGCTACACGGTGCCAGGTTCCATACAATATTAGAAGTCGTTTAAGAAGCCGCCTCTGCCATTTCAGTCATGTCCTCTTCTACATAATCCAAGTCCAACTTTGGGTGCACATTCGGAAGATCAACGACACGATTGTTGATCCTCCTTTTTTTCAAAATAACATCCGATTCCTTCAATAGATTAATGTACTTTTTCCTTACTTTCGATAGAGGATGAGCCTCGATTGCTAAATCATCACAGTAAGCTTCTTTTAATATCGCTGTGCAAGTCTTGTTCCTCAAAGATAAATAGAACATATGGGGATGCCGCTCAAAGGCCTTGTGAAATTTCTGCGGCAAGCCCAAGTACTTCCTAAGGCATAGAAGCTTCTTCCTCTCAGCAGCATGCTCAACAAAGAGACTAAGCAACTCGTGAAGCACACCCACAACCCGTTTCTCCGAAACGTCACTGTAAGGATTCAGACCCGAATAATCATCATACGGCGACACATACGGGAGCTTCTGAAACTCCTCCAACCAATTTGAAATCTTCTTCTTCAACCTCAGACCCTTTGACGGAAAAAAGGGGAATGCAAGTGCCTCCATTGGGTTCCCGCCATACCCGCATTTCTTCATCCCATTCTTCTGCATTACAGACAAAACCCTTTTGTCACTCGCAACAGCCAATCCTTTCAACCCGTCTTCCATCTCCACAATTCTGAAACACCCACCAAGATTCCCTTCCGGGTCTCGCAGAAATTCATCCGGAAAGCCCATATACCACTGCATCCCCTGAATGATCTTCAATGGCAACCTATTCTGACCACTCATCAATACCAGTTTCTTCAACCTCTCTTCAAGATCAGCTTTGCAGTCCCTATAAACCTCGTGCTCCTCTCTGTCAAGCTCGACAGCTTCTGGGGTCAGCCTAAACCATGGAAGATTGTGATTGGGTCCAGTAAACTCCTGAAATACAGAAGGGTATTGCCTCAGGAACCTAGCGACCATTGTGGGTACCCCTAATTCTTTACCTCTCTTCGACACGGCAGAGATGGGAATGCAACTGTCGGGTGCGGCGGCGATGCAGTTCTTGAGAGCAACTAACGGTTTGAGTTCAATGGATTTGTAGATGGACTCAATTGAGTCATAGTACGAGTCTTTCTTCCAATTCATGTACACATCTACATAGTTGCACTTCTGGATGAATACATGATAATAATCAGGTGGGCATTTGAATATAAAGGGACAAATCGATGGTTGAGGAGAGAACAGATGTTTTAGATTTCTCTGGCCAGCTCGGTTGAAGAACATTATTACTAGAATTTCTAGGTTTCTGCAATTTCTAGGGCTTTGGTTTGTCGAAGGGTTTAGACTTTCTTGAAGGTCTACCCCTCGTCATTTGGCTTTTATCTTCGGGTGATTTTAAATACACAGATTCGCTTAATACACTCATTAATTTAATAAATTTTAAATACACCTTACATAAAATTTTAAAAATTATTTTAAATATAGACAGACTTGCTAAATACACTAACTAATTTAATAAATTTTTAAATAAACCTTATACAAAGTTAAAAAAATTAGCCTGGCACATGTTAAAATACAAAGATATCAATTGCTAAGTCCACTCCATCAAAATTTATATTAATTATATTTTTCTCATATTCTCGCTCGCCTAAACTGTCTCTTCCACTCTTTCTTCTCTTCAAATATATTGAATTGTCAATTATAACCTTTGTCGAAACAAATGGCCATCCAAGAGGATGATTAGCAATGTAATTTAATCTAGAACAATTGATTCGATCGGCTATTTAGACCTAAACTAGTGATACACTGTCAAATTTTCAAAATGAGCGGTTGAGATGAAAAATTCTAGCCATTGGTTCTGTTTAAGTGACTAAGGAATTCTAAAGAATAATTGTTATAATTGTATACTAAAAATTATGCATTGAATTATTAGTATTATTTTTATTTATTAATAAAAAATGTATTTTTAATTTTAATGAAAATTTGTATGAACAATATATGAGTTTTATTATTTATTTAATGTTGTGCATAAGTATTTTTTATTTTACATAGTAGTTAATTTGGTGTGTAGAGTTCGGCTTACACACGGAAGACTAAATCGGTTCTTGTGGAATATAAATTTTTGGCTTCACAGTCTTAGATGGAATTGAACACACTATCGGTATAACTGTAGCACAATATTTTAGTAGATCTATTTTGATTACAGGGAACGGTATAGTTTTGACTATTGTTCCAACTCGTGTATTAGTACACCGTATGTGTATTAAACAGGATCGCGTTGGGTTAATTAATTTTAGAAAAAATTTGAGTTTAGTCTTGTTTTTTATAGGAATGCTAGATTTAATTCCAACACTATTTTTTAATAGATTAGGTCCCATTAGGTTTAAAATTATTTTATTATGTCTACTATACCTCTATTAAAGATACAATTTTCCTTGATTTAGAATTTTTTTAAAGATTTTTCAAATGTGGTGTATCCCTTAAATCAAGCACCTCCCCCTCTCTCTGTGTGTGATGGGCAAAATCACTCACCACTATAATACATACAAATAATACACAGTCACATACAAATAATACATTTTTAAAACTATTTCACTATACACATAAATTTGATACATTTTTAAATATACAAATAATTAGTTTTGATATATGTTTCAACTCATCGCAATTAGATGTGACCACTGATACATTTATCAATGGTTAGTGAAAATATTTTCATAAAGAATATAAACCACTGATACATTTCAACTTCAGTTCACTACGAATATGCCACTGATACATTTATCTGTATTAAGTAACTGTTGCAATAGCTTCCTATAACATAGTTTTAAATTGATAAAATGTATCAGTAGTTTAGAAAAGCTATGTGCATTTTGCAATAACATGTAACTGATAATTGTATAAGTGTTCAACAGATAAGTGCTTTCAAAATTGTTCAACATAGAATTTGCAAGTGATAATTGTATCAGTTGCACACTGATAGTATGGAGAATATGTATCAAAATCAATTATTATTGTTGGTGGAGGAGAAATAGGAAGAGGGGCGGCGGTGAACCAAAAACACCATGTTAGAGAGATGATGGCAAATCAAATCTCATGCAAATCAGAGGGAGAGAGAGAGACATATTTAGAAGGTCAGCGTAGGCGAGAAGCGGCGAGGGTGGCGAGAAGCGGAGGCGGTGGTGCGAAATAGCCAGCGCGGATTAATTTAGAAGCGACAACGGTGGAGCATAGGACGAGGAGGAGCAACGGCCCCCGGAGGATGAAGAGCCGGCGGAGGAGGACGAACAAAAGACGGTGGAAGACTGATTTATTGCACCTCTTTATCATGGAAGATATCATCCGAGAATAACAATAGTGTAATTGAATCAAAAAATAAAAGGGATTAGCAGATTTTTTATTACCATGGAAAATATCATAATATTTGGTTGTATCCTATAATCACGTGGATTAAATGCTAAAAATATCACCACCTCCTATAAGGAATATTGCACCCTATAATTAAGGAATTTAAAAGAAAAATGAAGAACTAGATATTAAAGGGCATAATGAACAGAAAATTTAAAAAATTTAAAAAAAATGACTAAAACCAATACAAAATATGTGGCGGGACTAAAAGTTTTACATACTTAATAAATGTGAGTAAAACTCAATTAATTCTCAAATTTATAGTGATTATATAAATTAATTTACAACTCATGATTATTATAAGTGCTTATATTCTTAATTTCGAAATAATTATTAGACAAGTATATTTAATGTTTGTAATTCTAATTTATTAAATTGTGCGATCTTTTACGGGTCAATAATCGCGGTGAATTGGATAACAGCATTATTTATATGGTGATATTAATTATTGACGAAATTCACGGCCCGATATAAGGATTGATGATAATCCCTTAAAGAAGCTGCTTATAAGTTTTGATCATGCTAAACATTGTAAGTGAATTTTATAATTCGACATATCAAATAAATTAAGCAGAAGGTGTTAAGAAATTATGGAAGAGGTCAATTAAATATAATTGTCAGTAATTTAATTTAATTGACGAATATCTGTAATCTTAACGTGGGGAGAATAATAAGCATTTAATAACAAGAGCTCGAATAATCAATTTTGAGAATAAGGACATGAGTACAATTACAGTTTTTTAGTGGTATAATTTGTAATTTATGTTTTTAAAAAATTACTTCTGGATTGAAGTAAGTTTTCCTAATTATGTTAGAAGCTCGTGTCTTATTTATTTCTTGGATTCCTACTGTAATCTATATATATATCTTTATAACCATGGCTGCTAATATGCGTATTATCACATAATGTTCTAGGGTCTTCACATATTTTGTGAGAACCAAAAAAATGGGAGACAGCCAGATAGGGTTTGGAACAAGAAGAATTAGAGTCCACACTTTGTTCTTGTTTTGGTATCTAAAAATAAAATAGAAGATCTAAACAGAAAAAAAATTGTCGGTCATCTATCGTGTTGATCTTTAGATTCAAGTTTAAGTACTAAAACGTGATCAAACAAGAGAGATCATGCAGATATAATCCCTATTCTACATTGTGGGAGTATCGGGTTTCAGTTTTCAGGGTTTAAAAAAAACTAGGATTTTTCCATACAGGTTTCGTTCAGACAGTTTCCCTGTTCGTTCGGACGGATTGGTACAGTACAATTTTTTTGTTATTTGTTCTTCGTCCCGTATTATGTTTGATTCGATTCATATGCATCATCATTGTTTCTTAGGATTTTAGTCCCTTCAATACTGACCGAACAGACCGAAATATAACAATCATTGGGTCCTTCACTTTCATACTCTTGCTAAATAGAGAATAACCATCCTTTTTAAACGTACCAATGTCTAACCCTAAAAGTAAATCATTTCTCAATCTTTTATTCATCTCAGTTGTAACGCCCTGGCTCTCGTGTATGTTAAGACATACATATACATACAAATAGGGTTATACTAACATTTCATTCATAGATAATTGTTATAATATTACATCATTTGCATCTGGAAAAGCTCACAAAATATAGATATTGCAACCATTAAAGCGTGATTACAAAATATACAGAGACTTCCTGAACAAAAGATGGCTTCCGTTGTGCTAAGCTTTGATTGGATCATCGTGCTCTTGGTACTGGCCTCGTTCAGTCGATTCCCTTCCATAAGGTAAGCCCTATTTTCACCTACGGCATAACACCGTGAGCCGAAGTTCAGAAGAAAACACTCCAAACTTCCTAACCAGATCTCTCAACACAAATTCGCCATAACACATATCGTCCAACACTTAAAACATTTGTAAATCAAAGAGATAGGTAAATTTGGCAATTATAGCATGATAAGCAGATAAGTGAATAAATATGCAAGTATGTGATACTATGGATGCGATGCAAATTCCCAACCTAACATACACCTAGAATCATAACATGGATTCCACGCTGGGAATTACCAGAGTAGACTTTTTGGGGCAGTTGATCACCAAAGCCATCACTAGGCCTCGTTGCAAATAATAAATCTGTCGTCGGGCTTCATGTCACAGCTGTTTTACTGCTAAATGGCAACAGCATGGGGCCGAGGGCCACTTTATGACTTATTGTCATTGCCTGCAGGAACTTATTGTCATTGCCTTAGGGACTTATTTTCATTGTCGTGATGGACTTATTACAGGGTCACCCACCTTAAGATCCGAGATGCCGCGTTGGTATCAACCCAAAGTCTAAGTCACCAAAATCAGAATGCTAGGGACGAACCCGTGGTGCACAACCAATTCCATAATAAATAATTTTCCTATACCGAGGACGCACCGAGGGTGTACACAGAGAATGCATCCCAAAATAATTACAAAATCGGCAACCAGGGACGCCTTAGACTTAGAATCGAGAAATAGAACAACTCCAACCTATCCCAACTTACGACGGTTTATATACAATGGTCCGATATGCGAAGATGCAAGTGTGATAATGCCCATAGTGTACAATATGCACCTTAAGTACAACTATCAACAACTTGATTTTAAACTAATTATGGCATAGCACAAGGTACAATCCACCAAAACATTAAGTACAAGTATATAAAGCACAAGTTATTACTCTCAAGACATAGTTCAAATTTGATAGCATGAGTTCTAATCGTCTTGTATTCATTCTAAAACATTAATCATCCATTTTAAATTTGTTAGTTCTAGGCAACTCAAGAGGGGGTGAATTGAATTTTAAAAAGATAATAACAATTTAAAAAAAAAATTCGAAAACCTTTTTAATATCACAAACAAGTATAGCAAGTATAATCAAAGAATAAAGTAATGTGAATATTAAAGAGGTTAAGGATAGAAAAAATGAACCGGATATCGAGATTTATAATGATTCGGCTTCTTTCAAGTCTACGTCCACTCCCCAAGACAACCCTTGAAAATTTTTACTAAAGTAGAATGCTTATGGATGCATTCAAAACCTTTACAACGTCAAGACGATCTTACGAAAAACACACCCCTGTTTTTTTTCTAATCTCTTGAGTTCTTTTTTGATGAGATTTATTCACTCACTCAAAGGATGAAGGATGGCTCACCCTTAGATACAATAAATGAGGTGTTACAATGAGTTTCACTCACTCTCTTTACAAAATAATTGATAATAAATGAGAAGTAAAGAGATGAGAAACAGGAGCTGGAGTTATGAGCAATAAATGAGAGCTTAAGAGATTTTGGCTTTGATTCAAGCAATGCAACAGTAAATGTAAGTCTCTAGTTAATTTAAATGCAGAAGAGTAACTCCTTATATAGGCACTTAAAGATTCATGACCGTTGGAGGTAGGTAGGAGTAATAAATGCCAAAAATTTAACTGTTGAAGTTAGCCGTGCAATTTGAATTTCCATCGTAGGTGTCGACACAAAAGGGTTTGGGTCGACACAAATCTTTTAGAACTTGGTTCTTTGAGTGGTTTGGTCGACACAAATTTCTACATCCTTCTCTAACTCAACGGTGTCGACACAAATACATTTGGTGTCGACTCTTTTTGTTCTTCAGCTTTTCGGGAGGCACTTTTGGTGTCGACTCGAATTGCTTTTGGTGTCGACACTAAAAATTGCAAGACCTCTCGGTGATTTTGTGTCGACTCATTTTGACTTTTGTGTCGACTTAAAATTCTTCAGGTAGGCTTAGTACATTTTTGTCGACTCATGTTGTATTTTGTGTCGACTCACAAATTCTACAGACAGTCTCTGTACATTTGTGTCGACTCATTTTCAATTTATGTCGACGCAAATTTCTAAATAACCAAAGTGAAGAATCACTTAGTATCGACTCAAACTAAGTTTGTATCGACTCATTCTTAGTGCAGAGAGTCTCGGCTCTTTTGTGTCCGCTCAAATTTTAATTTCTATCGACTAAAAGTAGAATACCTAAAATATCTTAGATAAACACGTTAAGGTATCAACTCATTAGCTCAAAAGTCTTAACACACTTGAGAACATCAAGTATTCTTTGTCTTAAAGTGTTGATTCAAATATTAATTAGGGTCAACACAAAATATTTTCATTCAAGAATTCTTAAGTGTCAATCCATTTGAGAGATGACTCATCTCATATGGCTGAAGGTGTCAACTCATTTGTTATTTTGTGTAAACACTACCTTTTTGAAAATATTAAATATTATTTTTTTAAATCAATTTAACTTAAAAAATGAATTAAGAAAATCATCAAAAATCTAATTAAAAAGCTCTTGGACTAACAAAATCAATTAAGACATAAACTTCAAATCTCACAATAAGGGGTACTGAACCACTCACTTAACAAATTTAAAAGCCAACTCTCAAGTGTTAATTTAAAAAGAGCAGCAGGGTTTTGGGGTATCTAAACTTGGAATTAAGTTCTGATTTTTGGATACCATTTAGATAAAAATATACCCTACAACTTTTATGTTTAACACTAAGGTTGAATCCTAAGAAAAATGGGTGAATAATTTCATCCAAGTGAAAGTGATTCAGCAATTTACAGAGAAAATTACAGAAAATGTGCCTCATTTGGTCTCGATTTTGGCGTACCGAATTAAGTCCTACATGTCTGATTTTTGGATATGGTATAGTTTCAGATATCCCATACAGGTCTCATGAATAGTGCTAAGGGTAGTTATTTGAAATAAATTAGAAATATAAGCCATTTTGTAAAATTAGTTCAGTTAGTTATAAAACACACAACAGAATTTGTTTATAACAGAGGGTTTAAAACTAGTTTGAAGGATCATCCAGGGGTATCTAGATCTGATTTTTGGACAGTAAATAGTTCAATATGTTACCTAAAGTTTTTATGAAAATCACTTTTGGAATAGATCACTAAAAATATGAGTTTTTAGTTACACAAAAGCGTATGATAGATGGTTCTGTAACTCACAGATCCACAACAGTGACTTTCAGAGGTGTTTTGATCTATCAAATCTCAATATTTTGGGCTCGATTTTGGTGGACAACAAGATATGTCACGCCCTAAACTCCGAGCCACCCAAAACACCCATAAATAACACCCAACTCGATGTTTTACTCTCAAAATAAGGAACATACATGTATTAAATATAATTGCCAACAGGCTTACAATACACGGTTCCAACACCGAAAACATGTAAAACAGTACATGATCCAAAAAAAAAACAAAAGAAGACTACAGGTCTTTCGCCCCAACTAGCTCCTCCAGATCAACCTGTGTGATCGTATTCACCTGAAAAATATTTTTAAATCCCACTCCGTGAGCTAAAACTCAGCAGAAACTAGACAAATATGTAATAAAAGCTAAACATACTGTTGCGAAAGGATATGGATATTTCGACTCACATGAGCCTCAAAAACAGTTTTATATATATAAACATATGTGCTACAATGCTTCACACGCAATCATCGACTCTCACGAGCCCCACATACAACACAGTTATATATATATCGACTTTTATGAGCCCCCGAAGCTGTTCTGTAATATCACGATGATTCACACACAACACTGGGATCTTCTCGGGCTTTCACCGAAGGACCACGGCCCCATCTAATGCATATGCTACAATGCTTCACACGCAATCATTGACTCTCACAAGCCCCACCTGCAACATAGTTTTATATATATATATATATATATATATATCTTTCATGAGCCCCTGAAGCTGTTCTATAATATCACGATGATTCACACCCAACACTGGAATCTTCTCGGGTTTTCACCAAAGGACCACAGCCCCATCTAATGCACTGTTAACTAGAGTTAACCCGTGCAACACATGCAACTCACGCAACTTGTGCAACCCACGCAACACATGCAACCTGTACAACTCACGCACCACATGCAACCTGGAACTACATATTCGTCCCTCATTATACTTTTTAAAACCAGGGTTTTGATACATAAAAATATGTACAAACCCCAAATTTAACATAACGACATCACATGGCCCAACAACACGTCACGACACCACATGCCACACACTCGTCACGACACCACATGCTACACACTCGTCTCGACATCACATGCCACACACTCGTCTTAACATCACATGCCACACACTCGTCTCGACATCACATGCCACACAACCTGTCTTGACATCACATGACACACAACCCGACGTCCACTCACCCAGATGACTCGTCCACTCACCCGGACGACCAAAGATCTACGAAATAAAACGTAACCCACAGGCCAACTCCAAACCTCCTATAATATGGTTTCCACAAATATTTTCACAAAACACCATTTTTTACCAAAACTCGTCTTTTCAGAAAAAGAACAACTGGCCCAAACACGTCTGCGGCGTTGGAATTTAGGGGTTGTTTAGGAAAAAATGTTTCAAAAATAAGGGAATCCAAAGATATTTAGAAAACCATTTAAACACCTTGAAAGCCAAACTTTGAAAACCCTTTTTTTTTTTTATTGAAAATAGAGTCGCCACTTAATTTTTTAGAAAAACTACGAAAAACAAAAATGGCTACCGATCTTAAAAATGTTTAACCAGAGAAAAATGGAGTTCGGGAGTTAAGGTACGAATTGAAAAAGGTGTTAGGCACCCCGTTCGCCCAACCGTAAGATTGGCCTCTACTAGTCATCATTGGTTCTTTAATAGAATTTCTTAAATGCATGCAACTAAAGAAAATAGAAGTAAAGAGAGAATATCCAAAATTAAATATGAAAAATACATAACATATGTACATAACTCTCCAAATTGGAACACATAAGGGGATGAATTCCTAAGTCCTACAGCATACAATTTCTAACTAAAATATACATAGAACATACCCACATGTAATATTTATAAAAATAAACTAAACTAGTATGGTTTAAATAAAAGAACTAAAATATGGTTAAAAATACTAAAATTACCTAAACATGAATTGTTAATAAGTTAAATTATTCTAAACACGCAATTTAAGAAAAATAACCGAAAAAGAATGAACTAAATTAAAAGAAAAAAACTAAATATAAAAAGATGCACAAAAATTAAAAAAAAAACTTATTAACAAAGAAAATAAAATGAGGGTTTCATAACAAAAGTGAGTTTGAGAATTTAAAAAGAAAGAAAATGAAGAAGAAGTTTGTAAAAGAAAATGATGCTAAATGAAAAAGTTAAAAAATGCTTATTTTAACTATTAAAAAGAATTCCAATTATCCACGGTACATATTTTTAAACAAAACAAAAAAAAAAGAAATAGGAGAAAATTATAATACCATTTAAGAGTGCAAATTAGCTTGAAAGTCTTTTTGTGATTTTTGAATTTACCAAGAATAAAGAAATACTATATAAGAAAAATAAAGCTAATGATAAAAAAAAAAAATCTTTGTGAGAAGAGAAAGATGAATGCTAAAATGGATATTATAACTAATAATGAAAAGAAAATAAAGAAAAATGGAACATTAGCATTAATAGAAAAAAGAAAGAAATACTGGTAATAAAAAAAATGAAACTACTAAAAGAACATTTAAACTAATATTTAAAAGAAAAGGACATTAATATCACAAGAAAAAGAAAAGAAAATAAATACTAGTAAAATTAAACTAATGCTAAAAAGATAAAATATATCAAAAATAATTATTTAACCTAAATGTGAAAGCTAGTATTAATTACTACATTCACATAAATGTAAGTGCATTATTATAATAATTAACAACATTAATTAGTTGTAATTGCAAGAATATTTTAGTACTAAATTGATGAAGCAATAAAAATAAGAAAGAGAAGGACAATGTGTTTAGTGTGAATGTGTGAAATAAATAATTAATTAAAATATTAAACTAAATGAGAGCAATTGAATTCAGATAAGATTAACTATGTAAATAAAAAGAAATTCATAAATTGAGATTAAACGTAACTCGATTACCCCAAAAAGAGAGAATAGGGTTAGAAGGACCAGGGATCCAAGCGAGAATACCTGAATTGCTAAAGAATCCTCAAATCATGGAATGCGCCTCGGTGGTCTAATCCTCGGATGGTGATCCAAGCAAGGCTTCAACGTAGGTGTCGGAGGTTCGGAACTCGGTATTTTGGCAAGATTTCGGCGTCGGGGCTCGAAATTGCTCGATAACTCGGCAGAGCTTTACTCTCAAAACCTCACACTCAAATTCTGTCTTGAAAACGTATCACGGGGTACGGTATTTATAGAGTTTAGCAACTAATGAGATGTTGCCACGTTTTAGGGACACGTCATGCCATTTGGAGTTGGCGGTCGCCACAATGCAAATTGGTGGTCGACATATTTTTTAAACGTTCCACAAAGTTCTATGATGGTCGCTATAATGCAAGTTGGAGGTCGCCATGATGAAAGGTGGTGGTCGCCACTTTTGACTGGGGTTTCCACAAAGTTCTATGGCGGTCACCACAATGAGAGTTGGCGGTCGCCTTACTTGGGCAGCAAGTTTTGATGGTTCGACGAAATTTCATTAGTTTGAAGGTTCTGGGTTCAAATACCGAGCTTAGATCGCCTCCCGAGGATCGAACTCAAGCACTATTTCACCTGTTCTCATCAACGGATTAACCTAAGATTTGGCGGGGTCAAATTTGGGTGTCTACAGTTGCCCCTCTTTGATATAACTTGCATAATAACGCGTGAAGCAGGTTATATTAAAGACCCGGAGACAACAACCATTTGACCGAGCCGTTAATCTTAGGCCGCAAACACACAAGCATGCATATGATGTTGGTCGTACTCGAATTTTCATCGAGCTGCCTACGTACCCACTTTTGCAAGGGATTAGACCGAAGCGTAGTTCACGGGGCAAAATGCGAGATGCAATTATAAGAGATATGATGCATAACAAGTATAGTGCAATGTAGATATAACGCGAGTCAGTTTAAGGTCATGAGGAGGACTGACGAGTCAGTTTAGAGTCATGAGGAGGACCGTCGAGTCAGTTTAGGGTCATGAGAAGGACCAACGAGTAAGGTCATGAGGAGGATCGATGAGTCATTTTAGGGTCATGAGGACCACCGATTGGTTCCTAATAAAATTTTTCATTTGCATTTCTGCATGCATATGCATTGTTCTTCAACCTCCTACCTGGTCGACCCGATGCCCTGAACGTTAATCCGTTTCGGGGATTGTTTGGAAGACAGGCAACTCTTGCTGGCTGTACGCTTCCATAGGTACAGTAAAAGAGTTCGGGCGTACTGTTTGACCATGTCCTGCACCACTCCAGGCATGGGA
>JAUMHN010261594.1:0-19483 GCA_032360265.1 Heliamphora ciliata | reverse complement strand
ATTTTAAACCCTCTGTCCAAAACTGGCTCTGCTGAGTTTTGGTGGCTGACAGAACCTACTTTTTAAAATGGCCAAAAGGTCTAACTTGTTCCAAACAACTACCCTTAGCTCTAACCATGAAACTTGTAGGG
This sequence comes from Heliamphora ciliata, assembly GCA_032360265.1. NCBI lineage: Eukaryota > Viridiplantae > Streptophyta > Magnoliopsida > Ericales > Sarraceniaceae > Heliamphora > Heliamphora ciliata. The sequence goes on along the minus strand of JAUMHN010261594.1, from coordinate 19,352 downwards.
GAATTTTTGAACTAGAATATACTAATAAATGGACTCATTTGGACTTGAAATGATGCCCCAAAATCGAGACAAACAGAAGTATAATTTTGGTAAAATCTTGAGAAAAGTGCTGAACCATTTTTACTTATTGTGAATGGTTCACCCATTTACCTAAGGTTTTGGCCTTGGTGTTAAACATGAGAGTTGTTAAAAATATTTTTATCTAAATGGTGTATAAAAATCATAGCTTGATTCCATGTCTAGATACTCCAAAATCTTGTCGTCTCTTTTAATTTAATACTTGATTTTTGGCCTTAAAAGTTGCTAAGCGTGATTTGAGTACCTTTGCTATGAGACCCGAGTTTTTATATGATTATTGATTTGAATTAGTCGATTAATGTTTCTAAGTGAATGTATGATGATTCGGAACCCATGCTATTATATTTGAATCATATCTTGAGAATTGTAACTCGTGCTTCACATACTTGTACATTATGCTTTGCGCCTTGTACCATGAATCTTGCCATGCTAGTTGATGCCATGCTATAGATGGTTGTATTTGAGATCCATACCAGACATCATGAACATTGTCATTTGTATCTTGGCATGTTGGAGTCCATTTGTGCAAACCGTTGTTGGGATGGGCTGTGTTGAGATTATTCTTCTTGGTTCTAAATCTAGGGCGTCCCTGGTTGCCATTTTTGAAAATATTTTGGCTTGTACATCCTGGGTGTGTCCCTGGTGTTACAGATTTGGTTTATACACCCTGGGTGCATCCTAGGTGTTTGAAATGATTTATGGAGATTGTTGGGCATCATGGGTTCGTCGCTAGCATTCCGATTTGATGATTTAGACTTTGGGTTGACACTAAACGAGCATCCTGGTTCTTAAGGTGGGGATTGTTGGCTCGGATAAGGGTGGGTGATAATTGGTTGTCCCGTCCCTACGTCGTTCTCATTGAGTAAAATAGCTGTGGCATGACGCCCGGCGACGCATTTACTATTCGCAACGAGGCTAGAATAGGTTTGGTGATCAAAGTCCCATCAAGTCTACTTTTGTGGTTCCCGACGTGGTATTTTTGTTATAATCTGAGTGCATGTTGGGTTGGGCATCTGCATTTCATACGCACATGTTTATTGACTTATCTGCTATCTTGTATAAATTTGTTTGTCTATTTGACTATAAACTATACTAGGTATTATGTGGTATGTGTTGCGGTAAATTTTGTGCCATGAGATTAGTTAGATGGTTAGAGTGTTTTGCTTCTGAGTCTTGGCTCATGGTATTCATGCCACATGTGAGGAGGAGTTCTTTGAGGAAGTCATCCTCGAGAGAGAAGAAGAGTGGGAAGGACAAGGTGAATTCCATGAGCACATGGATCCAGCTGATGCATTCTGAGAAATTAAGATCTCTACTTTTGTTCTTACATGCAATTTTTTCCATGCTTAGCAATTTTTGAATTTTCTCAGTGAAATTGTAATAATTATGTACTTTTGAACGGTTCAGAACTCCCTTATGATGTAATAACTAATGTATGTAAACATGAATGAATGGTTAAAATATTCCTTTACTTATATTTATGTATGTCCCGACGTGCCCAAAAGACAGGGCATCACAGTACGAGTTCTCGATAGTCCGTAGCCCACACTACGTTCAAGGATCACATAAGGGAATACAGTAGAAGATCTGATAGGAGTTTCAACTCAGAATCAAATCGTAGTTGAAGAATCGATCGACAAAAGATATTCTTCTAAATTAACTTTGGTTGCACGGGTTTAATTTTGATCATTCATCGTCAAAAATTTTATCTGGATCCCATTTCGACGTTTGCCCGTCCAGTTAATTTTTACTGAAAATAATTTACAAAAACAATAATCTTGGCAGTCTTGCCTCCAACAAGACCTTGGAGCACGGATTATTTGGTGACTCTTTTCTTCCACATTCGAGAGAACGTTTGAGATGGTTTTCTATACTAGGTAACCTTAGGAAATCGTGACATTTCTTACACCCTCTCTATCTCTCTCTCCTGGGGGTGTCACGATTAAGATTTCCATTTCTTGTTTCTTTCTTAGTACTCAAATTATTCATATTAAGCATGTTCATGTGAGCTACCATTGAAAACTACATGTCTATACCTTTCTATATTGCGTAGAATAGTATATTTCAATCCATTTTTGTATTCACTAGCACACTGGACACATAAAAAGGTCTCTGTGATTTCAAAAACTTGACGACCGCGACCCTTGGTTGTCACTGCCGTGAGATATTTTGACCATAATATTACAGCCGCTACTTATTTACTTTTGGACGTTGCTTTTCCATTCATTTTTGTCACGATTGCAAAATTATGTTTATATAACTATGAACTTTTTGTGAGACCAATGGTATGAAAACTATGTTTAAAGCCTTTTGTTATCTATTTTTAATGTTTTATATATCCTATCCTGAGAAGTATGTTGTTATTGGATTAATAGACTGTAGATCTAGCCTTGTTGAAGTGGGCTGTAGTCTCTGTTTTGTACATCCCATCCATTCAACTCCCCTTGGACCATTTATGTTGAACACCCCTGTTGACCTCAAAAGTACTTTGGCTGCAACATTTTGTTGTTATGGCCGTGACTTTTTGCGGGCTACCATGTTGTTGTTATAGCCACCTATTTTCTGGCTTATTTTGTCACGGCCGCGATATTGTTTGCTATGGCCATGAGTTTTCTGTATGTTCGGTAGCTTAAAAGCAGTGTTCGAATCTCTTTTGTTCTTTCTATACAATCTATATATAGCATGTTACAGACAGAAACTGTATTACATTACTTCTAGGCCTTTTCTTGTTTTATTTTGTCCTTTTATCACATGTTTTTTGCTTTGCTTTGTTTAAACAATATGTGCGGCATGTTTAGAAATGATAATCATGTTGCACGACCCTTAGTACTATAGTTAGGATTTTTTCTTCCTTATTTGTTTTTGTATGAACTCTCTTTAACCTCTTATTTTGTACATGTTACCTTTGAAAAGTTTAAAACAAGAATTAATATTGATAAAGTAGAGACCAACCTTACGGTTGGAGAAAATGGGTGCCTAACACCTTCCTTTTTTCGTACCTTAGCCCCGCACCTGCTTTTTCTCTGGTTACGTTTTAAAGATAAAGACATGTGGCCCACTTTTTGTTTTTCTTGGTTTTACTTGAAAATCAAGTAGCAACTCTATTTTTTTTTAAATGTGCTCAGATATCTTGAATTTTTTATTTTTTTAAAAAATAGCATTTTTCTAAAAATAATGGATAACCGACACAACGGTTTTGTTTTTCTTGAACGCACCCGGGGAAAATGCCCGTAGTTTTTCTGGCGACTTCGCTGGGGACTGATTTTTAAAAAATCATAAGAGGGCTTCACTTGAAACGTTAATGGTTCTTGTTGCAAACTTTTCATTGGTATTCGTGTTTGCATTGTGCATATTTGTGTACTTGATTCTCAAATCCCTAGCTCTGCCGAACCGATACCTCGGTCAGTTTATTGTCTTGTAGCTATGTTTGGGAAGCCAATAAGCTTTCTGGTCACATGGCCCCATAGATGTGGCAAAAAGAGTTATTGCATACCTCTTGACCATGCCTTGCATCATTACCTGGTATGGGAGGTATATTCTTGACTCTATTTACAAGGTACACTGAGTGCAGACCTATTAGCCTTCTCTTGTTGCATATAGCTTCTTAGACCTCTTCATTTAGGTTCAATAAATCTTTTAGGATTATGTGATTTTCTTTTAATGGATACTTTTGTTTGTGTAGTTAGCACCCCGTTTAGGATAGTTTTTGTTTTTCTTGTCTCGTTGCCAAACATGTGCTGTTCTGAGTTTAGACCTTGGCTGATGAGCTCTCTGATTTTCTACACTATTCCTTTTAGCCCAGAGACCTGGGATAATAGCTTCGTGCTAAGAAAAAGCTATACGCACTTGGGTCCGATCTCCGAGTGGAAGACTTAGACGTGTAGAGCAGTTGAGATTACCAATGGCAGATCTGCATTTGACTATGATTGACATGATGAGGGCAATTCTGGAATTACAACAGACAGTTGATGGGGTTAATACTGCTATAACCAATTAGGCCAAGATCCAGACCTAGTGCCAAGTGTAGATCCAAGCCTTGTAGACCCGAATTGTGGACCCCAATGCAGTTCTCCCAAATGACCGAGAGGATGGAGTAGGAGACAACATTTGGGATGATAACGTGGGACCCGATGGAGCCCAATCGGCAACTGTGCTACCCATACAATCGCAAATCCCAAAAATCCTATCCACGAAAGAGTCGATCTTGTCTGATAAGGTTGACAAATTAGAGAAGATCTCAAGGAAGGCCCGAGGGGTTGAAGATTACATGTTGGATGTGGAAGGGCTCTGTTTGTTTCCCGACGCTAAACTTCTTGAGAAGTTCAAGATGCCCAATATGGAGAAATTTGAAGGTACTAGAGACCCAAGAATCCATTTGAGAATGCATGTGGGAACCTTGTCACCGATGGAAATCAGTGATTAGTTAAAGGCTTAGTTTTTCCAACGGTATTTGTCGGGAGCCGCCCAATAGTGGTTTCTATCACTGGATGTTGTGAAAATGAAAACCTAAGAAGATATTGTTACTGCATTTGTTAATCAGTACAATTACAACATCCAAGTTGATGTCACTACTCGGGAACTTGAGACTCCTAGACAGGAGGCCAAAGAGTCCTTTGTCGAGTTTCTGACCCGTTAGAGTGCCAAGGCAGCTAAGTTGACGAATACACCCACTGAGAAAGTGCAAGTAAGGATGGTGGTGAGGAATCTATAGCTATAATTCAAAAAGTATCTGATTACGCAACCCTTGATGACGTTTGAGCAGGTCTTTGATGCTGGGATATAGATGGAGGATTCATTATAGTTTAGGGATATTGAGAAAGGAGAGTCAAGCTAGAGAATGACTAGAAAGCCTTATGCCAACAACCCGAACAACACCACCAATTTTGTGAACCAAAGTTATGAGGTGAACCTGCTAAACCCAAATCCGAGTCAATCTAAGCCATCCACTCAGCCAGCTACCCAAAACTAACCACAAAACAAGAAAAGAACCTTCACCCAGCTTACCGTCCTATTAACTTCCATTTTGAGCTGTCTGATAGAGAGGGGTCTTTTAAAGCCTTTAGAGCCGACCCCACCTCCAAATTCTTTACCACCCCAAAATAACCCGACTCAGCACTGTGCCATCCACCAGAGCATGGTCATTTAACCAACAATTGCATGAGGTCCCGGCATGAAATCTAAGATTTGATATATAATAAGGTGATTCCCCCACCTAGTGCTGTTCAAAAGCCAAATGTAATCACCAATCCTTTGTCGAATCACGCAGCTTAGCATAATGTGAATGCTGTCGAAGGAGGGGTAAAAGATTTTGATCCCACAAAGTTCATAGTCCCCATGACAGAACCAAAGCACATTGCAGATTTACCATCTGGCCAAGATGTGTTATTAATCAATGACCTTATCGAGGAATTGATAGATGATGATTTTGATGACTTCTCGATCTTTGTCTTTCGTGAAGAAGAAGGTCTTACCTAATTCGAGGGCGATGATGAAGAAGATGAAGAAATCATACATTTGTGGGAAGACTTAGCACGCCTAGAGGTGTTGGATGACCTAGAGGAAGCCAAAATAGATATCAAGTGGTATATTTCGATCGTTTCGAGTAATGATGCAGCGTGGTATGGAGAGGCAGCCTGGTATGGAGAAGCCGAGCAGAGTTCAAGAGTTAAAGAGACGAAGAAAGAGATATCAAAAATAGGAGAGTCATCGAAGGAAAAGAAGATTGGCAACAGCGAGAATAGACAGGAAGAAAAGATACTAGCCAGTAAGGAAATCGAGAAGAAGGAAAAGCAGGAAGAGAAAGAGAAAAGTCTGCCTCAGGTGAATCTTTTGGGAACTGCTGGTCCCGTATTCAATCCTTCTGTCTATATTGTTTCTCTTCACAAGCTAAAATCGATAACTCCTTTACCCGAGGGACCATCCTTATGCTCCCTTGACGTGAATGAGATTTTGTACGAAGAGAAAAACAATTTGTGGGAACTTAAGGAAGTAGAGCAAGAATTCATGGACATAGACTATGATGAAGAAGAGGATATGCCGGAATGACACTCGACCATGGAAGAACCATATGACAATGGGAGTTCCTAGGAACCTTAGATTCCTCCCCCACCGTATGATTACGAGGATTCTTTTGATGGAGTATCACTGTCTCAACTCTTCGAGATAGAGCTCAGTACCGACGAAGAATCCCATTGGTTTGCACAAAACGTGATGGGAATTAAAGAAGAAGACAATTAGAAAAAGACGAATATAAAAGATTTTTGGATCTTCCAGGGAGAAGAATACCCAGTGACTGAAGTTCGTGAAGTGACAAACCAGTTGAAAGACCTGTGGGAGCTTGGAGAACAAGTAGAGCATCTGACGAGAAGTGAGAGACATTTTAAGCCCACCCAGCTAGAGAAGGGGCAACCAAGTAGGGGCATAGAAGAACCGAGAAAACAAGGAGAAAAACAGAACAGCGAGTAAGAAGACATGGTTTTAAAATAGCTCAAGAAGACACAAGCAAGTATAAGTATTTGTGGACTATTCGTGGCTTCCCATAAGCACCGACAAGTAGTATTGAAAGCTCTCAACAATATAGATATTCCAATCGACATCTCCCCCGACCAATTAGTTAGAATGTTGATACCAAAAAATAGCCCAACGTAATTGCCTTCAATGACAAGGACTTCCCGACAGAATGACCATCTCACAACAAGTTGCTGCAATTAACTGTTAAGTATTTGGGGAAATGGGAGCCAGTTGTCTTAGTCGACAATAGTTCTGCCCTCAACGTGTGTCCATTACAAACTGCGTACTACTTAGGGATAAAGATGCAAGATTTTAAGCCATGTGCACAAGAAGTGCGAGCGTACAACAACATGCGGAGGGATGTTCTGGGACTAGTGACTTTTGCCGTGACAATGGAATCGCTGGAGAGCGAGGTAGAATTTTATATTCTTAATGTGCCAGCTTTATTCAACTTACTACTAGGAAGACCTTGGCTACATGACCCGGCAATTAGAGTAGTTTTGTCGACTCTGCACTAGAAAGTTAAGCTGATTAAGAATGGAGTAACTATCACCATTTCGGGCAAAACTAGCTTGCCAACCTCGCTGAGTGACACCACCCCTCTCCTTGAAATTCAACACGGGGAAGACTACCTTCTTCTGAATGGGTTCAACTTTGACAAGACTAAGGTTGTTCAAGTTTTGATGAACGAGGAAGAGAAATATGTAAATCCAAAAGTCGTGGCAATGATAAAAAGAATGTCCTACTTCCCGAGGATAGGGCTTGGCAAGCATCTGCAAGGAATCTCGGAGCCGATTGTCGTGTACCACGATCATCACGGATATGGGCTTGGATATAAGCCAAAGCTGAAAGGACTGAAGATGGGAGAGTACGGGCGAACATTGAATGGATGTTTCATCAAGAAGGGAGAAGACTTCCCTTACTGCAGATTTTCGGAGCCTTGAGTTGAGGAGAGGACTAACCAGAAGTTGCAAGGGTTGGAGATCTTTTTTAACCACCAGTTGTCTGATAGCGAGGAGGAAATAGAGATATGGAAAATGGGCTTTATTGAAAAGGCACCAACAAACTAGGTAGTTCATTATGAAGAAGGAGATCTGGGTTCTTTCTTCGATAAAGAGATGGCCCAAATGTATATAGGTAATGAGGAAGAAAAGGACGTGTTGATGATAAATGCCGATGTACCTGCAAATTACACTACGTTTATCATGGATGTTGCTAAGATGCAAAAGAGATAGTCCTTTTGAGTCTTTTCATATGCATGATGTAACAAGTGAGCTGAAATTCGAGTCTATTGAGTCTGTTTTGATCGAGTCTATAAACAATGTCTGTAACGACGAGTCTGTCGGGAATGCACCTGTTGGCACCCCAAGCCCTTTTTGCTTTGAGTCCCAAGTTGTAACCCCTGTTGAGATTAATGAAATAAATTCTGACTTTTCTTAATTCGTTGTGTCTCAAATATTTTGTGTGGATTTTGAAATTTTTAATAAGTTCAAGGAGGATATCCCCCAAGAATTAAAACTTTTAAGTGAAAAGGAAGAAGAAATGCGAGCTAAACCAGTAATTGAAGAAACTTTTTCATAAATCTTAATAATGAAAAAGATCCTCAGATAGTTTAGGATGGTTCTATGCTCTCTTTGGAGGAACATGAGCAATTAACCTTTTTATCAAAATAATTTAAAGACGTTTTTGCGTGGTCCTACGAAGATATGCGTGGAATAGATCTCGACATCGTACAACACCAAATCCCTCTTTACCCCGATGCTAAACCCGTCAACCAGAAGCTTAGAAGAATTTAGAAGAATTGGGCAAGACTGGGCTTTCAAGATTAAGAAGGAGGTCATCAAGCATATAGATGCTGAATTTCTTATGGTCACAGAGTACCCAAAGAGGGTTGCTAACATCATCCCAGTACCAAAGAAAGACAGAAGAATCCGAGTGTGTGACGACTTCTGAGATCTTAACAGGGCTAGTCTTAAGGACGACTTTCCTTTCTCCCACATAGATGTGTTGGTGAACAATACCGCTGGACATGCACTTTTGTCTTTCTTAGAAAATTTTTTAGGATACAACCAGATTTTGATGGCGCTAGAGAACCGAGAGAAGACTACCTTCACAATGCGTTGGGGATCCTATTGTTATAGGGTCATGCTGTTCGTAATAAAAAACGTGAGAGCAACCTACCAAAGGATTGCGACCACGTTGCTGTGTGATATGATACACAAGAAAGTAGAGGTATACGTGAATGGCATGATCGTGAAGTCCAAGACCAAAGAAGGGCATGTCATCGCACTGTGAAAATTCTTCGAGTGGATAAGAAAGTACAAGATGCGTTTGAACCCTCAGAAGTGTGCTTTTGGAATGATAGCAGGGAAAATGCTTGGATTTATGATCACGTAACGAGGTATAAAAGTTGATCCGTCAAAGATCAAGGCTATCCTTGAAATTCCTTCCCTGAGAATTGAAAAAGATGTAAGGAGCTTTTTGGGGAAGTTCCAGTTCATTAGTCGATTTAGTTAACCACAACCTGCGAACCTCTCTTCCGACTCTTGAAGAAGGGAAACAAGTTTCAGTGGGATAAGTAGTGTCAAGATGCTTTCAATGCCATACGACAATACCTGCAAAACCCTCCAGTTCTATCACCACCGAAACCCGGTAATCCTTTAATACTATACATATCTGTGACTGATTCAGCAATGGGATGTATGCTTGTTCAAGAAGATGAGGCTAAGGTAGAAAGAGTCATCTACTACTTAAGCAAGAAGATGACAAATTATGAACGTCGGTATACGCTTCTAGAGAAGACTTATTGGGTGCTAATTTGGGCATCCAAGAAGTTACGCTATTACATGTTGGCATACCAAGTTGTTCTAATCTCAAGAATGGACCTGCTCAAGTACCTCTTCAAGAAGCTAGCATTGATAGGACATGTTGGTTACTGATGCTAGCTGAGTTTGACTTGTAGTATGTCACGAGGAAATCAGTGAAAGAGAGTGCCATTGCAGAAGTCTTGGCCGACCATCATATTGAAGGAGAAGAAGAACCCAAGTTTGAATTTTTTGATGAACAAATGCAAAAAATCAAGAAGGAACTGTGGACCCTATATTTTGACAGAGCTTCAAATCAATACGGATATGGGATATGGATACTCTTAATCACCCCCGATGATTTCCACATCCCATTAGCTTATAAGTTGAGTTTTGAGGTTACCAACAATCAGGCTGAGTATGAAGCTTATTTTGTCGGATTGGATGCGGCCTTAGAACTAGGGTCAAGGAAGTTGAAAGTCATAGGAAACTCGGCTTTGGTTATGTCTCAAGCAAAAGGAGAGTGGAACGTCAAAGAAGAGAGGTTGATTCGATACCACTGAGAGCTCGAAGTAATGATCCCCTGCTTTGAAAGTGTGGTGCTCACCCATGTCTCGAGATTGCAGAATAAGTACGCTGACACCTTGGCTATTCTGGCATCAATGATAGACATACCGCCCGAAGTAAGGATGAGATCCTTAGAGATTCAACAAAAAGATACACCCGCAATCGGTAATATTGTCGCTACCCAATAAGTAAATGATAGACTACCATGGTACCAATGTTGGAGGTAAAACTACCAAGATCATTATTTTTATAAACTATTTTCAGATAAAAATTAACTAGACGGACAAATGCCAAAACATGCTCCAACTAGAACTTTTGACGTCGAACGATCAAAATTAAAACCCGTGCAACCACAGTTAATTTAGAAGAATACCTTTTTTCGATCGATTCTTCAATTAGGATTTTGATTTCGAATTGAAGCTCCTGTCAGACCTTCTGTTGTATTTTCTTATACGATTCCCGAATATAGTGTAAGCTACGATCCTTCGAGAACTCGTACCAGTAGAACCTAAACATGTTTAGTCTTGAAGACAAGTTATGAGATTGGTTCAGCTTACCCACATATTTATAGGGTTACAGTAGGGACCTATAGAGTAGTTATGACAAAGACTTCTAGTGGAACATAGATACGTATCCAGCGATTTTCATAATTAAGCAAATCTCATAGCGGTGTCTGCAATTATGAAAACCTTGCAGCAATTTCTGTGATTTTCATAAAACACTAAATTACAATTTATACCACTAAAGAACTGTAATTGCAATCCAAGCTATAATCTCAAGATCTTCTTGCATTGAGCTCCTATTATTAAATGCTTAACTCATCTCCCCACGTTAAGATTTTCGATACCCGCCAATTAAATTTAATTACTGACAATTTAATTTAATCGGCATCTTTAAATTCTTTAAGTCATTTCCTTAACTTATTTGATCGCCGAATAATCAAATCTATCTGCAGGGTTTGGCCCGGTCAAAACTTATAAACTTCCTTAAGGGGGTATAGTTAATCCCAATCATTCGAGACGTGGATTCCATCAATAATTAATATTCACCATAAAAATAATATTGTTATCCAACTCACTGAGAATATAGGCCCATATAAAATCGCACCCTTTAATGAATCAAAACAACGAATATTAAATATATGCAAAGTATTAACTATTTCAGGATTAAGAGTGTAAACACTATTCATAATAACTTTGTGGTGTGAATTAATTTACATAGTCAGTATAAAATTAATTAACCCAATGTGTTCTATTCAATACACACGAGGTGTACTAGCACAGATAGTCAGAACAATAGACGACGTTATTATCCGTTCCCCGTAATCAAGATAGATCTTCTAAAATACTGTGCTACAGTCGTACCGATGATATGTTCATTTTTCATCTAAACTATGAACATAAAATTTATATTCTGCAAAAATCTAAAATCTGATATTCTGTGTGCAAACCGTACTCTACACACTAGATTAAATACTATACAGAATATTGGACATTCATGCATAACATTAAAAGAAATGATACTGCATACATTGCTCATTAAAATTCTCATAAAATGAAAAATTAATTTTATTAAAATTAAATTAAATACTAAAAACATGATTTTCAGTATACTAACCCTAACAACCACGATATTTGGAATTTCACCAAGAAAGTGGAGTATCCTACTCAAGCCATTAAGAAGGATCAAAGAGCTATCAGGAGACTCGCTGCACAGTTCGTGATCTGTCGAGGAAAACTGTATAAGAGATGATATTTGGGAGTTAATAGACTTTGTGTTAACACGAAGGAAGGACACGAATTGATGAGAGAAGTTCACAGAGAAGTTTGTGGGCCTCACATGAATGGATTAATGCTAGCCAAAAAGATTATGCTACAAGGATACTTTTAGATGACAATGGAGATCGACTGTTACCAGTTTATTCAAAAATGCCAAAAATGTCAAGTTCACACGAACCTCATGCATGTGCCACCGTCTCAGCTTTATAATATGACATCACCCTGGCCATTTTTAGCTTGGGGAATTGACATAATATGGAAGATCACACCTAAAGCGTCAAATGAACATGAGTTTATTCTTATAGCAATTGACTACTTTACAAAGTGGGTTGAAGATGCCTTCTACTTTGTCTTAAAAGCCTCTTAAGTAGCCAAGTTCATCAAAGAGAATCTTATCTGTTGATGCGGGGTTCCACATGAGATAATTTCTGACAATGGTTCTCCTTTCCAAGGAGAAGTTTTAGACCTTTTAAAGGAGTATCGAATTGATAGTCATAATTCTTCTCCGTATAAACCGCAAACCAATGGAGCCGTGGAAGCCGTTAACAAAAATGTGAAGAAGATTCTACAAAAGAAGATAGAGGAAAGTAAAGATTAGCCAGAGAAGCTACCATTTGCACTTTGGGGATACCGAACATCGTTCAGAACCTCTACTGGAGCAACACCTTACGCATTAGTATATGGGATGGAAGCAATTCTACCCATAGAGCTAGAGATTCTGTCTTTGAGTATAATGGCTGAAAGCAGTATTTTCAAATCAGAATGGCAAGGGATAGGTTTGAAGCATTGCTCCTATTTGATGAAAGAAGGCTTAGGGCACTGTTTCACATCCAAGGATATTAGAGAAGAATAGCTCGGGTATTTAACAAGATGGTTAAGTCTTAGAACTTGAAAGAAGGCGACTTAGTCCTTAAAGAGATTAGAGCTCCGATCTTCGACCCAAGGGGTAAGTTTAAACCTAATTGGGTCGGACCTTAACTTATCAAAATTCTGATGTCAGGAGGCGCTGCTATTCTTATGGATCTAGATGGGAACGTCTTCTCTACACCAATCAACTCAGACTAGCTTAAAAGTTTCATCCCTGAGAGAAAATCTACAAAAAGGAAAGTGTCAATACTCAAGTGTAACCCGAGTCTCGAGCTACGTTATGGCTTGATTCCCTTTCTTCGGGACATGTAGGCAGCTTCTGTCAGAAGTTCGGTCCAAACTTTTGCTTGAAATTCTCCATTTGTAACCATGTTTGAGTAGTTGATTAATCTAAAACCTTGCTTTAAGTTTTTCTAATAAGCTGATTATATTGCAAAAACGAAAATCTAAGGGACAGTTTTAGAAATGATTGCGAACGAAAAATGGAGAAACTTTCATTAAGAAGTTTTACTAATCTAGTTTAATTCCAACACAAGGGAGGCTCACAAGTCCTCATTCTAAAAAGCTAAAATGAAAACAAACAAAATATTGGGGTACAGTGAAGAAAAGTCAAGTCTTTTTTCTCTTTGCATCTCCTCCCTGTCTTGCACTACGCTCTAACTCCTTCCCCAACCAAGCTCTATAATCCTCATCAAGCCCGCTGCCAAACTCTCTACCAACTAGCATCATCTGTCAAGAAGACCAAGCCCACTGGTATTGACATAAAAAGGGAGCCCGATGAGGAGAACTAGACAGATGGCTCACGGCAGCATCAGGCCTAGTCTGAGCATGCCCAAATTGACGAAGGATGCGATACAGATGATGGAAGGTGGCCATCCTCAAACCAATCAGAAGGACCCCCGGGTGATCCATAGTAGCGGCAGTCATAAGAGAAATCTTCAATCAGGGGCATTGCCAGGAAATGTCCTCTCTGATCAAAGAACTCAAATAATCTATCCAAGTAGCTTTAATAGAGCAGAGGTGATAAACCCGACAGTGGATAAACAACTTTACACTGTAGATGTCGGATACGGGCTTCTCCAACAAGTTCACCTTTTCCATCAGCTAAACCTGAGAGAAACAAAGAAAAAAGAGAGCTGAGTGGAAAAATTCGAGAGAAATAAAGAAAAGGAGAGCCAAGTGGCAAAATATAGAGAGATAAAGAAAAAGAAGAGCTGAACAGAAAACCAGAGAGAAAAACATAAAAAAGAGAGTTGAGTGAACACCTACAGCAGAAGAGTACTACCAGCAAAGTAAGGGGCACCCTCAGTACGGACTGCATCAAGGCCAATAAGTGTCTTAGCAAGAACTAAGGGAATAAGGTCCTAGCCCTCATGCATCTGATGAGCCATATTCACCAGAGAAGAACTAGCTCGACCGTCAGAAGGTCACAAGAGGAAACGAGCCACTAGACAGATACAAAGCACGTAGCGACGCTGAAGCTGAAAAGAGAAACCACCAAGAAAACCTTGAGGCCCGAAATGATCTATAATCCGTACCACGTTAAGAGACCTGTCGTGGGTGATGAGTGAAGCCTCACGTCTAGAATAGCTGCAAAGTTGCATTAACCAATCCCTGAGATTTGAGAAGGGAGTAGGAACGATGACCTCATCTCGGAACGAGATCTCAAGAATGGTAGAAAAAAGTCCTCCACCGTCGGGCATAGCTCCTCGTACCCAAAGTGGAACACGTGTACATCAGGATCCCGTAGTTGGGCATCTCTTCTCAAGAGATGTCAATCGATACTCATGGTTTTTAAGGAGAACAATGCATCTAGAATGAAGTTGAGAAAGTTCTCATGCTCAACCGAGAAAAGTCACCCATCCAAGCCAAAAGAGAGTTGTTGTAGGAATGAGCCATGGAGAAGACAAAGAAAATGCAGAATATTCAGACAGTGGGGTCTGGAACAGGGGCCCCCTTTTATAGAGCCAAACATGGAAGGAACCACATAATCTGCTTTGAGTTTTGAGCCTAAAAGCTTTCTCACGGCTGCCGCCTTTTTCTCACGACCATTATTTTCCAAAGTTATGGCCGCCCTTAAAACTCATGGTCATGAACTTTCAATCACCAGGTCTCAAACTTTTCTTCATGAAAGTGCAGGCCGCCACTTTTCACACTTACAGCCATGAGATATTTCCTCATGGCCACACCTTTTTTTGTGTAGAAATTTTGACAGCATGCCTTTTCTTTGTCAACATACCCAAATCCTTGTCAAGAACCTGTTAGCAACTCGCAGCATGAAAGTTGATTTACAAAGTAAGATATCAACTCACAAGTCATATATCATGCATAATCAAGATCCAAGCAATCAAAAATGTTTTTCATTCAAAAATAAAAAAAACAATAAGCATTCATGGTATGTGTAAAGTAAACCAAAGGCACAAAAGCCCCACGCGTCAGGAGTAATGTGTATGAATAAGTGTATCAAAATGTGTATTAGCGGGCACACAGGCATAAATAAAGAATATGCACGTAGACCTCCATGTACAAAAGAAAAGAGAAGAGAAGAAACAGTAATAGCAGCTGGGCAGCGGTAGGGTCATCACTCTCACCGGGTCCTCTTCCTTTGGACCACGTAGCCTCCCTGGGACGACTCTCCAGATGTCGACCCAGTCCCCTCCTCTTCCGCCTCTGAGCTATCAATCGTCTATGCAACACTGGGAGTCCAAGCTTCGAATGAAGAAGCAACAGACGTAGAATCCCTCACAGAAGTTGCAACTGGTGCCACATGACCTCCACAAGTCCTCGGGCCTCTACCCCGATCACGCTGAAAGAAGAAAGGGCCATATCAGATGACAGTGTTTATGAACAGAATGGAAAGTACAGAAAGGTGAATAAGAGCAGGATGAAGCATGTACCATAGTAGGGCCGCCCCGAGGAGCAGGAGGCTGCATGCCCTGAGACTGGAAGGCACTGTCCGAGCGACAGACCAACACCTTCAGACCGGTGATGAGCCGAAGGCACTCCTAACCCCACTCTCGGTGAATCCGTCAAGAAAGAGATCACATCAGAACAGACAAATATGAAATGCGATATGAAAAGTAAAGGGAGAGAAAGGAAGTTTGCGTAAATGAATTTTTTGAACTACCCCAGACCCATGTACTGCTATCGACCTCGCGGCCGCGAGGTCCACCTCTTTTAAAACTCATAACCGCAACATCCGAACCTACGTTGCAACTTTGGTTTCTTACGACCGTGACTTTTTTTGGTTTCTTATGGCCGTTACTTTTAAACCTTCAGGCCGCCAACAACCTAAGGCAACAAGTTCCGGCCGCCACTTCCTGATGTAACGGACGCAATGTTTCCTTACCCCTCTCTTTTGAAACATCAACCTTCGAGAATATACAACTCTTGTTTTGATTTATTTAGCCAAAACTCTTCTTTTGAAGATTCTATTGGGATTCTAGCTACCCCTCAAAAGATTGGTCCTCCTCATTATCTTAAATTGACCCCTTCTGATCCTCGCATGACCTAAAAATGCCCCCTAAAATCTCCCTGGTCCTCCTCATGATTTTAAACTGACTCATCGGTCCTCCTTATGACCTTAAACTAACACTTTAATCCTTTTATGACCTAAAACTGATATCTACCTCTCTTGTCCTCATCATGACCTTAAATTGACCTATCGGTTCTCTTCATGACCTTAAATTGACCCTTTGGTACTTTCATCACCTAAAATTGATATCTACCTCTACGGTCCTCCTCATGACCTTAAACTAAACCTTCGGTCCTTTCATGATCTAAAACTAGTATCTACCTCGTCAGTTCTCCTCATGACCTTAAACTGACCCTTCAGTCCTTTCATGACCTAAAATTGATATCTACCTCTCTGGACCTCTTCTTGACCTTAAACTGACTCATCGGTCCTCCTTATGACCTTAAACAAACCTCTGGTCCTTTCATAACCTAAAATTAATATTTGCCTCGTCGGTCCTTCTTTTGATCTTAAACTGACTCTTCGGCCCTTTCATAACCTAAAACTGATATCTACCTCTTCGGTTCTCTTCATGACCTTAAATTGACTCATCGATCCTTCTCATGATCTAAATTAACCCTTTAGTTCTTTTATGACCTAAAACTAATATCTTCCTCGTTGATCCTCCTCATGACCTTAAACTGACCATTTAGTCATTGCATGACTTAAAAATTCCTCTAAAATGATCGGTCCTCTTTATGACCATAAACTGACCCTTCGGTCCTCACATGACCTAAAAGTTTTTCCTTTATCCTTCAGTCCTCTTCACGACCTTAAACTGACTTCCTAGTCCTATTCATGACCTAAATTTGATCTTTGATGGTTTCTCGATCCGTGTTGTGACGTTAGATTTTTGAATATTTGCATTGTACTTAGTTGCATCATATCGTACGGGTTTTTCCCGCCCCCATTAGGTAACGGTTAGGGGGCATTATTTGCATTCCCCGTCCTACCTCTTGTAAACAACCTAATTTAACTAAGCCATATGTTAGGCTCCCCCTTAGTGTTCTTCAATGATGAAGGAATATGGGATTATGTTAAAGGATGACTCCAAGACATTATGAAATTAAGAACTCGACTCAAAACCCAAGAAAATACATCATACCTCCATAAACATCACGACCATTACCTTTGAATCACACGGCCATTATGGTGTTTCGATCACACAATCGGTCGTTACCTTTGAACTTCACGGTCATGAAGGTTCTTCGATCCTCACAAATGGTCGTTGCTTTTGATCCTCACGGGTGTAGTTGTTCTTTGATCCTACAACCAGTCATGACATTTGAATGTTATAGCCGTCATGTTTATCAATTATTTCTTGCGGTCGTAATGTTCAATGTTCACGGCCGCGTCCTTCTCATAAAATCTTCTATTCCAGATGTGTGACAACATATCATAGGATGTGTTCAATGTTCAAAGTTCTACAAATACCGTCCCATTCTTTCATTTTCAAAAAGGGAGAGAGAGTACCTTTGCCTAAAAACTTTAGCAGTTTGTCAAATTCAATTTCTGACGCCTTATCAATAAACTTCTCGATACACTGACTGACCTCATTCTCAACACTTACTTCACCATTTCCTGATAGTATTCCTTTCTTTTGAGTTTAGTTTGAGGTTTTTACTAATACACTGAAGATTATTGGCTCATCACCGTCATCCAGCTCGGCGCCGTTGATTGAGGAGGCACTCGCAGGCAATAATCTGTTTTAGGTACCCATAGGCCACCGTAACCCTTCTACATCTCGTGTTCTTCCTCCATGTGATGGTTACAGCAAGGGTTTTCTCTTTTTTTAAAAAATATTTTATTATTATAATTTATTTTCATTTTTATTAGTTGTAATACAATGTAACTTTAATGTTATTGAAAAATACTTAAATCTATTTCATTGTGAAAAAGCAGTATGATAGAAATACCAAGATAATATTGGAACCTGTTCACACACTTTCCACTATAAAATCTTGTTGGATTTTAATTAAGTAGCAACCACAGCAACCAGTAATCACTGGTTGCTATGGCCATGACCTTTGTTTTGTTAAATGTATTGGCCGCAACCTCTAATTGTTACGATCATCATATTACCTTATTAATTTGTAACGGTCGCTACGTTGCTACGGCCATGACCTTTGTTTTGTTAGATGTAATGGCAACAACCTCTAGTTGCCACGACTATCAGATTACCTTATTAATTTATAACGATCCCTATGTTTAATAGCCACGGCTGTAATATTCTACTTATTCGTAATAACGATCGCAATCTCCAATTGACATGACCATATTCTTTTTGTTAATACAATAGCCTAAATAATGTGCTAAGTGTCGTTTTCTTTCTGTTGACCAATAAATGAAGCATAATAGACATGAAAACGGTTCAGCATGACCCTTAGGAGTTTTCTTTTCCTTTCGATGACATGTTAGATAGGATTTTTAATTTCTTTGGGTACATTTATTACTTTTGAAAAATTTAAAATAAGAACAAAATGTGATTAAGTAGAGGCTAACTTAATAGTTGGGACGAATGGGGTGCTTAACACTCATTTCATACCTTAGCTTGTGAACCATTTTTCAATGGTAACGCAGACTAGTGACTTATTTTTATTTATTTATTTATTTTTTAAATCAAGTGATGACTCCATTTTTTTTACGTGTTTGTATATTTTGATCTTTTATTTTTTTTTAAAAAAAAAATATCCCTTTTCAAAAACAGATATCTAAACACGATTCGTCTTTCTTTTGCAAAAGGAAATCCTGATGGCTTCCTCTTTAGAACACTACACCCCAATTAGATAAATTATATATATATATATATATAATATCTATTTTTTAATAATACAACAGGACTAAAATAAAAAAATATTTTACTTATTTTTAATTTTTTACATCTATTTTTTAATTCTCTTTTCTTTTTAATTGTAATAGTTAATCAATATTATTATTTTAATATCTTATTATTTATTATTGTTTGTATTAATCTTATTTAAAGTGAAAAAATATTCCCAGTTAAGAGCCTTTCCCATCACTTCTTTGATTATTTTTTCTCGATCCCATCGTGATAGTAAATGAGATGGGAATGGAAGAATACACTCTGTCTCCACCCCGCCTCATTGCCATTTTTTATTTTTAGAGGCAAACAAATGTGCGGAAATATAGGATGTCCAATTGCGATTTGTTTCATTAAAAAGGCCTTACTGAGTAGGGATAACAATTTTTTTTGCCCCACCCTGACCCTGCACG
>JAUMHN010261484.1:5295-19484 GCA_032360265.1 Heliamphora ciliata | reverse complement strand
ATATATATATATATATATATATTTTAAGACGACCCTATAAATATCTTCCTTTAGATATTTATTCCAAAATATCTTCTCTTATCTCTCTCTTCTCTCTCTCTATAAGTTTTCTCTTTGCCTTCTCTCTAGCTTTCGGGGGGCTCAGGGCTCGGTTTTCGATGATCCAACTGCCGATCCTTACTTTTGGCACGGTGGGATACACATTCATCAGGATAAAATTTCAGTTCGATGAAGTTCATTTTTGCACGTGGATCGAGACATTGAGTTTTGACTCAACGAGATAGGATCCTAGACTCTCATGTCTTATAAGGGTGCTACGTGTAATCATGTGTATTTTCACCGGTTAAAAATGCATGAAAAATCGATTTATGTTTTGATAAATTGGGTTTTGGTTTGAAAGGGGGTTTTGTCTTGATTTCGGTTGAATGAAATCGAGTTTTGAGTGTTTGTTTCGAGATTTTGTGGTAGTCTTGGGTTTGGGTATATCCGAGGGTGTTGAGAGGTAGCTTTAAGGCTTCGATTTGGATGTGGAAGTGGAGATTTGAAGTATAATGATGAAGAGAGTGGGTTTTGGGCCTTAGAACAGAAAACAAGAATTTTCTGGGTTATTCTCGCGTGGTAGCTCGCTCGAGCGCCCGAAGTCCGCTCGAGCGGACTGGCTGCGCAGGGCCGTTTTGTTTTGGCGTTATCTCCCTCGTTCGGACTCGGAATGAGGTCGTTCTTGTACTCAAATTGAAGTCCCGGAAGTCCTATTTCCAATGACACCTCTCTCACCTTAAAATTATTTTTTTACAAAAAGTTATAGCCAAAAGAGTAGAGGTATGTCAAGATTTTCAAACCATTTTTCACCCACTTTCTCCGAACGTTTGGGAAAGGTTGTTCTTCATCCTTGAGGGAGCTTTTTGTCAGGTTTCTTGTTTCTTGGGACATCGTGGGCTTGTGATGGATGTGAGTGAGTTCATGTTGGCCGAGTTGGACGTGAGTGAGTCAGTGTTGGCCGAGTTGGACGTGAGTAAGTCCGTGTTGGCCGTGTTGGGCGTGAGGGAGCCCGTGATGGTTACGTTGAGGCCTTGGGGGTTTCTTTCGGTCGTGTGGTGGCCTCTTGGTTGATTGGGTTATGGTGCTCGATCGACTGCTCTCCTCTAGTGATTTTTAGTTGATTAGATTATGGGGTCCTATCAATTAAAGTCATAGAGAGGGTGTTGGTCATTTCATGCGGGGTGTTGGTGCACGGTTGAGTGCGTGGTGATTCGCGCATCGTTTGGCGTGGGACGTGTTGGGTCCGGTGTTCTTTCTAGAGATGGGGTCTTGGTGAGAACCGTTTTGTGGGAGGTTTGTGTTGGCCTTTGGTTAGGTTGTGTTCTGTAGGTTTGTGTTGGGCGCGTGTGGGCGTCGTGGGCTAGTGTTGGGCTCGTGTGGGCGTCGTGGGTTTGTGTTGGGCGCGTGTGGACGTCGTGGGTCTGTGTTGGGTGTATGACGTGCCTGGTTAGATGCGAGTTTTTGGTGCACAGTTGTGTTTGTGGTGGTTAGTGCATCATTGCGTGCGGGGGTTTTGTTTTTTTTCTTAGTTTGGGTTTCCTCCCAGCGTTGACCGCTCAAGTAGTGGTTGTGCGCTCGAGCGGGCTGGTAGTCGAGATTTGGGTCGATCGGTGACCGCTCGAGCGGTGGTTGAGCGCTTGAGCGGTGGTGTGGTAGAGAGGTATGTCGGTAGGGGACCGCTCGGGCGGTGGTTGAGCGCTCGAGTGGTGTTAGCCTTTGGGTTAGGTTTTGGTTTTTTGCATCGCTTGTTGTCCAAGTGAGAGGACGGGTTGTCCGGTGAGTGGACGTTTGGTCGTGTGGCATGTGGCGCCGTTATGTTAAATGTAGTGCTTTGTGTGGTTATGTGCATTTAAAATTGTAGTCTTAATTATGCATGTTGTAGGACGAATATGTGGTCTTGCGGTAGATAAAACTCTGGTTTTAGTGACACGTGTGCGTGTGTGCTTATGTGTTCCGGACAGAAAAGTGGGCCGTGGGCAGAAATGTGGCCCGATGAATGTTAGCTTTGGTTAACGATGGACGAAAATGTGGTCCTAATGATGCATTGTGTGTGGGTATTGGAAAGATGAAAATGTAGTCCTAATGATACATAGGTGCGGGTGCAAATATCGAATGGACGGAAATGTGGTCCTAACGATGCACTTGTGTGCGAGATTCAGAGGGATGGAAATGTGGTCCTAATGATGCATTGTGTGTGAGTGTCTGAAGGATAGAAATGTGGTCCTGACGATGCAGATGTGCGTGTGTCTGAAGGACGGAAATGTGGTCCTAAAGACGTGTGTGTCTAATTCTGAAGGACGAAAAAGAGGTCCTGAAGAAGCTTGTGTTGTGTGTGTTGCATGTGAGGCGTTGTATGGGATGCATGTGTTGCGTCGTGTGGGTGGCGTGCGTGCATTTTATGTGTGCACGGGATGCGTGATCTGTGCAGGTTGCGTGTTTCGCGTGAGTTGCATGTGTTGTATAGGTTAACTCCGGTTAACGGTGTAATAGTTGGGCCTATGGTCCTTCGGTGATAGTCTGAGAAAATCCTTGTGATTGGTGTGTACCACCGTGTTCCTATAGAACTGTTATTATGGCTTGTGAGGGCCAGTTATATGTATCGTAGATTGCATGTACTGCATTGTGGGACAGATAAAACCAATTTTAAATTTTTTGTAAGACTCGAGTGAATAGTGATCTAAAAACCCTTTTTCAACTATTTTCAGGGCTCCTGTGAGTGAGTCAAAAGATGGTTTATATCCTCGCTTTCCCATTGCATGTGAAAACTCGTTTTGAAGGCTTGAAAGAGAGTTGAAAACTGCACCTCATTTTTCTAGCATGTTTAGCTTATACTTCATGTGCTGTCTAGTTTTTGCTGAGCTTTGGCTCACGATGTGGGATTTGAAATATTTTTAAGGTACCAGTCACTCAGGTTGATCTGGAGGTGCCGGAGGAGGTGGAAGAGTGTAGTCTTCCTTTTTGATAGTTTTGTTACATGTATGTTGTAATATGTTTTCCAGCTTTGGAGTCTTATAATGTATGCCGTTTGGCGTTTATATACAATGTATGTATGGTTTATCTTGAGAGTGTGTTCTCGGTTGGGTTTTGTATGTGGTTGTTGTGGGTGTTCACGTGACCCGGAGTTTGGGGCGTGACAGGTTCTGTTAGTACGAGTTCTCGATAGATTATAGCCCACACTATATTCGAGAATCCCATAAGAAAATACAGTAGAAGGTCTAATAGGAGCTTCAACACATAATAGAAAACGTAGTTAAAGATGTGACCTATAAAAGGTATTCTTTTAAATTAACTTTGGTTGCACGAGTTTTAATTTTAATTATTCGACGTCAAAAGTTTTATCTGTAGCTCGTTTCGGCGTTTGCCCGTCCAGTTATTTTTTAACGAAAATGAGTTATAAAAACAATGATCTTGGCAGTTTTGCCTCAAACAATTGGTATGAGAGCCATGTTATTTTTTGTTTACGGTTTATCGGGGCTGAGTAATTTTAGAATTGTGCCAACTTGATTTTGCAGACATTCTAATTTTGATTTTATAATCATCTATTTATTCATGTTTGATTGAATGGTCTGAATGATGATTATTTAATTTTTAATCACGGGAGTTGACCGTGATTGATTAAGTTTTTTCTATAATCGAATGTGAGCCTTCAGGACATAGGTATTGATGTAATAGCTAGTTTTATGTTTTTAAATATCTGTTTAGATTATTTAAGAACATGTTGAATAACTAAGAGCACGAAGAACAGGCGACGGCACCGGCGGTGGTTTCTAGTTTTTACGGGCCACGGATCACGATAAGTTTTTAAAAATTTTAAATATTTTTTTGACTGAGTTTTTGTAGTATTTATGCATTAAAAATAGTAGCAAAAATAAGTCAAAAAGTGCAAGAAAGAAATAGAAAAAATAGCCCACCACTAGCGGCGATTCGGGGGTGGTTTTGATATTTTTTGGGTCATTTTTGGGACTATTTTTTGAGAATGTTTTTAGGCATAAAATAGAAGTAAATATACCTTAAAACACTGTCCAAAAAATAGTTTAAAAGCAGGCAACAATAGTGGCCAGCGGTGGTGCAGGTGGTGGCACTGTTCAGAGGCTGTTTCCTAGACATTTTTGAACAATTTTTTATGCGTTTTTCAAAGTATCATGTGACTGGATATTTGAGGTATTTTTTCAAAAAAATCAGGCAAAAAAAGCCCATACGGGCGGCAGCGCTGGTGGGCAGCGATAGCAGTTTTTAGGCAATTTTGCGACTATTTTTTAGGTAGTTTTTGAGTTGATTTTAATTGAAAAATACTACGTTTTGATAGATATTGTTTACAATAAAAAGCATAAAAAACGGAGCACGGAGGAGGTGGCAAAAGCCGCTTGAAGCGATTGGAGCAGTGGCGCCAGCGGCGGTGGTTTGTTGCCGGCTGTGATCTGGTTTTGCCCGGGCTATTTTGATCATTTTATGACATGTTTGAAGACCTTGATATGATATATGATTATATCAAAGTGTATTGGTAAAGCCTGATGCAACCAGGATACAGCAAACTAACAGGAAAGAAGATTGATACAGCTTATCTTCAACAGGAGTTTGAAACTCACAAGAGTTTTTTTTGATCATAAAATCGGGATATATGCATATCGTGTTTATATACATATGAACTACGCAGATATTGCATATCTTTTTTATTTATCCTGATAATTTAATTAATTCAAAAATTTGGCTTTAATTAAAATATTTTGTAATAGAAAATTAAATTAATTTTTTTTAATTAACGTTTTTAATTAAATGGAAAAACTTTAGACATTTTAGTTTTTACAAAATATCACGTTTAAAATGATTTTTCATAAAATTGG
The DNA here is from genome assembly GCA_032360265.1 of Heliamphora ciliata. Classification (NCBI taxonomy): domain Eukaryota; kingdom Viridiplantae; phylum Streptophyta; class Magnoliopsida; order Ericales; family Sarraceniaceae; genus Heliamphora; species Heliamphora ciliata. Next base: position 14,604 of record JAUMHN010261484.1, on the reverse strand, counting down.
TTATCTTGAAAAAACGTGAAAATTAATTCTAGATTTTGAATTAATTAAATGAAAAATTGTTTAATCGAAATGAATTTTTATTTTTCAAAAAATGTACAACGAAAAATAAAATAAATAAATGCCTTTAATCACTAGCTTAGCTGAAAAGATGAAAAAAAAACTATGTATTTATTAAATTTTATTTGTTACGCATTTAAACACGAAAAGATGGTTTGAAAAATCAGGATATTTGGAATCGTATACACGGAAAGATGTTTGATTTTTTTAAATCATGTGATTTTAAAAATTTATTAGTGTGAATTACTTCTCAATCTGAATGGTTCATTGCAAAGCGATTGATTTGGAATTAGGTGATAGTTAACACTTAGTTGTATATAATAGTATTCTCTCCATCTGAGTTGTAATACCTCAGAAGAGACTCTAGTTGTAGCAACCCAGTCTATAATGATCAGCTTAGTGATCCAACCCAAACCTTAGCATTAGCAACGGCTAGTTGACAAAATCTTATGTCGCTAGAAGGATGGTAACCCTAACTCAGCTCGAAAACCCTAATTCGATTTGAAAACCCTACAAAGATCAAATCCTCAGAGGCAAAATCTTAATACTCAGAGAAGACTCCTAACATCCTAAATTAAGTAAATAGCATAAAATATTAGATTAAAATTCAAAAATTCTCATAATTAGGGTAAAATGACTATTTTGCCCATAGTACAGCAAAAAGTCTTAAAAATTCAAAATTTGACACATGGATACCCTAAATCAGATATTTAAATATAATTAAGTAATAAAAGATAAAATAATGTCAAAAAATGACAAAAATTCCATTAGTAGCCGGCCGCATTAGAGTTTGTGCCCAAAAAGTGATTTTTTTGCCTTTTTAAGCTTAAAAATGAGAAAAAGTTGTTTAAATTAACCATTATTATGACCCAATTCTTTTTATACAAGCAATATATATAATAATATAATAATATAGGTCAACAAAAGCAAACAAATAATTATTTAAAGTCTCTACACAATAATTAAGTCAAAAAGCTAAGTTTAGTCAAACTAGCTTAATTTAATTTAAAACCCTACACCTATTTAATTAATTGCTACCAAAATTATGATAAATCATGAAATGACTAAAGTAATTATAAATATATTAATATAATAGGTTTTAGTAGATTTAGATACCAAAAAGATAAGTAAAATTTATATTTTATGTATTTTCTTTCACAAAATGGTGCGAAAATATAATTTAAAAACCCTAAATTAATACAAATCAGATCTTGAGCCACCCAAGTCTTCCATTGCTGAACCCCACCTGCCAAATTTGATTTCTCAATGTCTCAAATAACACCCACCTCTCATGTAACCAATACAAATTGAAGAAAATTCAAAATAAAGCTTGGAAAGTAATTATTATCTCTCTAATGCATTTTTATTATAAAAACACAACCAAACACCCTTCTCTACAAGTATTTTCTGCGGAGAGGGTGAGAGAGAGAGACCTCCAAAATTTCTAAAGTGTTCTCAAGAGAGGAGGAGAGAAGAAGGAAGGAAGAAAGAAGGAGAGGCTAGGGTGAAGCAAGGACAAGGCATTTAAGCTAAAACCCTTTCTTCCTCAACCATTTAAGCATCAAAAGAGGTAAGTAAACACTCTAAAACCATTTGATATTCTCCTATAAGATAACCTGCAATACATATCTATAATCAACCCTATGAAAATAAAACAAAGAATAACTTAAAAAGGCATCATAGGAGTAGTTTATGAGCTATTTATGTATGAGCAAGCTTTGCATGTGTTTGCATGTGTGTATTCTTGAGTTTTATGGCTTAAACATGTTCTGGAGTTTTGTTTTATGTGGGTTTATAACATGCAGGAAAAGAAACCACAACAATAATGGACACCACATGACCTAAGCAACTAAAACCCTAGGTAACCTAATTTTCTAGGCTTACTTACTTTCTTCCACGAAACTTACATTACAATAACTAAATGTAGAAAAATGGTCTTAAGGTGATTTTTGTGTCTAGATTTAGATTTTTGACTTCTCTTTCATACAAAATTTGTTTGAAGTGATTTCGTTGAGTAGAACTCCAGATGTGTTATTGTTTCCAAAGAGTATTAGATCTTGACCACTCTGAGTTGCAAACCTAAAAACCCTAAGTTAGAGTGAGAACGAAGCTTAGGTCAAAAAATAAAACTTGTAGAGGACATATTATTCTTTCTTTCCAACCGAAAGGAGCCAACAATATGAAGTCTTGATGGGTCAAAACACCTTCTAAAGTCACTATTGAGGTACAGTGACTGATAGACCTCTCTGTCACACATTTTTGTCAGACCCAAAACCTAGCTTTTTAGAAGCCAAATCCGAAAGTGATAAACATGAAAAATGTATCTAACATATTAAACTAAATACTGAGCAACAATCAACCGAAAACACCTTCGGATGATACCACAAAGGTTTTGAGCACTCTTTGTTAAAAACACATTCTGCATACCCTTTTTAGGTTGATTGAACCATTTTTATACATGAAACTTGTACTGGACACCTTAAACTAAAACCTCACAAAAAATCAGACCTATAGTCCTTAAATTGATGCCCCAAAATCGTGTCCAACAGAAGCCCAATTTCTGTGTTTGTCTTTGTAAAATGCTGAACGATTTTTAATAAAATAAAGTAAATGACCTTTTTACCTTAGGAACTGACCTTGGTGATGAATATGAAAGTTGTAGCGAATATTTTTGTCTAATCAGTGTTAAAATTTTAGAAATTAAATCTATGTCTAAGTATTTCAAAACTCTATCGCAACTTTGATACTAGCAATTAAAGAATTACGTAAAATTTGCTAAGTGTACAAATGGTGTGTTACTTATGAGACTTGAGTATGTGAACCTCTTATGAACTTTGTGAGCAATTAGTTTGTGAAAATGATACTGTTGATGAAATAAACTCATGCCAATGGCTCGAATCTATCTCACATAAGTTATGGTTATGCTTCGCATGTTTGTACTTGATGCTTTAGTAAGTTTTACCACATAACATATCATATATATATGTTATGCTATTATCAATTGTACACGGGAAGCATATTGCATATCATGAGCATTCCTACATTTACATCTTGGGTTATGGGAGTCCTTTCCATATATACCGTTGTGGGTTGAGTTATATTGAAATTATTCTTTTCTCGGCTCCTAGTTTAGGGCGTCCCTGGTAGCCATTTTTGTAACTATTTTGGGATATATTCTCTCTGAGCACCTTGGGTGTGTCCCCGATGTTCTAAAAAGAAAGATTTGTCATTTATGAATACTATTACTAGCACTCTAGTTTTGGTGATTTAGACTTTCGATTGATACCAAGCGAGCACCCTAGTTTTAATGTGGGTAACCCTATGAAGTCCCATCACAGCAATGACAATAAGCCCCTGAGGTGGCAATAATATAAAGTCTTATCCCTAAGGTGTCAATAATACAAAGTCCCTTCGCGGTATTGATAATAAGTTCTTGAGGTGGTAATAATATAAAGTCCCATTATGGCATTGACAATATGTCCCTGAGGCGGCAATGACAACAAGTCCCATCACGACGATGACAATAAGTCCCTGAGGTGGTGATGACAACAAGTCCCGTCACGGTAATGACAATAAGTTCATGAGGCGGTAATGACAACAAGTCCCATCATGGCAACGATAATAAGTCTCTGAGGTGGCAGTAATGATAATAAGTCCATACAAGTAATAGAAATAAGTCCTAAAGTGGAACTCCTATTTTTATTTCTGGATACAAGTCGGGTTGGGCATCTGCATTGCATTCATCTGCATCGTGCACTCGCACAATTGTTCTTATATATGATTACCTTGTTGAAAAAGTTAAATTATCTGTCTCTTTGCCCTTAAATTGTGTTGGGTATTATACAATATATATTGTAGGATATTTTGTTGTGAGTTTGTTAGACGGTTTACGGAATTTTCTTATGGGCTTTGGCACATGGCATTCGTGCCACTTGTGAGTGTGATAAGTTCTTTGAGAAAGTTGCCCCCGAAGAAGAAGACGGAATTGAAGAACAGAGTCACTGGCAAGAGCCAGCGGACCTTGACAATGCTAGCTGAAGAATTGAGTTTTTACCTTTTGTTCTTTTTTGTTTAGTTTCCACGAGATGGTAAGGTCCATGATAAGTTATTTAGGATTACCTGATTCGTTTTGGGGACTCGTTATAGAGATAGTGGCTAACATTTTGAACTTGGTACCTTCTAAGTCAATACCTTCTACTCCCACAAAATTATGGATAGAGCGTAAGCCTAGTCTGAAATGCATTCGTATTTGGGGGTGTCCAGTAGATGTGCTGAAAGGGAATGCAGGTAAGTTAGAACCGAGGACAGAAGTCTATTTCTTTATGAGGTATCCCAAGGGAACGAAGGGTGGTCTATTTTATAATCCTAAGAATTAGAAGATCATTGTTAGCACTAATGTCCGATTCTTAGAAGAGGATTATATTATGGATCACAGGCCAAAAAGTAATATTGTCCTATAAGAAATGAGATGAAATACTAGTAAAACGGAAGAAGAACCACAAGTTACTGATATTCCATTACCTCGTTACAGTGGGAGGATTATCGGGACAAGTGCAAATCATGAACACGGTACTGATGCACAGGGTTTAGATTCTGCACAGTGTGTTATTACTAGTACACAGACATAAGTAATGCCTCATCGTAGTGGGAGGGTTGTTCATCAATTTGATCGGTATATGTTCTTAGAAGATCCTTTTGATAAGATCCCGGCAGAACTAGATACCGAACTCTGTAACTACAATGAAGCACTTAAGAATAAAGATGGAGATATTTGGTAAACGGATTTGAATTTAGAGATAGAATCTATGTATTCTAATAAGGTTTGAAAAGTTGTAGAACCACCCGAAGGATAAAACGCATTGGATACAAGTGGATCAACAAGTGGAAGAGAGGAGTAGACGGGATGGTTGAACCATTCAAAGCTAGGCTTGTTGCAAATGGATTCACTCAGAAAGAAGGGATCGAATATGAGAAAACTTTTTTGCCGATAGCCATGGTTAAGTCCATTCGGATTCTCTTATCCATTGCTGCTTATTTCGATTACAAAATCTAGCAAATGGATGTCAAGATAGCTTTTCTTAACGAACGTCTTGACGAGTGTATCTATATGATACAACCAGACAATTCATTGTAAAGGGCTAGGAGCATATGTTGTGTAAATTAAAGAGATCTATTTATTATCTTAAGCAGGAATCGAGGTCATGGAACACTCGGTTTGATCAAGCCATGAAGTGTTATAATTTTGATCAGAGTCCGGATGAGTCCTGTGTGTAAAAGAAGTGTGATGAAAGCGTGGTGATTTTTCTAGTACTTTATGTAAACGATATCTTAATCATCGAATACGATGTTGGGGCATTATCTACGGTTACAGTCTGTCATCTGGGCAGTTCAATATGATGGACTTAGGAGAAGCCAGTCACATCCATGGTTTCTACACATTATTTATTCATTTTATCTATTATCTGTTATATGTTCTTCTTGCTAACATCTTCTCTTCACAGCTTTAGACCTACGAGTTCTTGGGGTTTCATGTCTCGACAAACTCCTCTATAGACCCTCTAGTCATTCCCCGTGTAGCTCGGTGGACCTGAGGTCTAAAGGGGGAGAAGGTTGGGGGAAGGACATTGATAGATTTTGGGCATCTCTGGACCGACTGACCCTAGATTAGGTACCACTGATCACTACTTACTATATTGTACATTGCTCTTTATATCATGCTGTTCACTGTTCACTGTGCTGATTACTGCTCTCTATACTGTACTATTTACTGAACACTAAACTGATTTTTGTGTACTGCACTATTCACCGCACTGTACTGTACTACTTACAGCTTACTGCACTGTACTGTACTGTACACTAAATTTCTGTAGGTGCTAGCGAGGACTTGATGCACAGTTGGGATGCTACCTCAATGCGGATCTTAGTAGAGGGCTCCTTCTGTCGCGAGTACTACTTAGGAGAGAGGGTGGTCCACTAGTAACTCCATCTCGGTTATTTTTGGATTCCATCTACTCCAATAGCCTGTATGCACCGGACGGACCATATGAGTAGAGTCGACGTTATATAAGAGATGATGAGGACACATGCCTCAGAGCTGCTCGAACCAGAGTGGGATTACACAGCTTGTGCCCAGGCGCATCTGTTAGTACCATTAGGTCCTGACCTTGCTGCACATGGTGGCAGGAGGAGGAGACGAGCACCAGAGGCTGCTAATGCTGGTGCAGGAGCTGGAGCTGATGTTGTTGGTACTGCTATTGTGGGAGCTTCTGGAGCTGGAGCAGGAGGGGTGATAAGTCTTGCTATCCCATGGGATATTCATACCATGGGCTATGGCTTCTCTTTCTCCCTTCTGGTCCTAGTCCCGCTGACATCCGAGTTCAGGGCTAAGATTAGCCAGGTTTGTCCTTTACTCTTACTCCTTCCTTTTAGTTAGTGCTTTACTTGTCTAACTTTCTTGAACTGCCATTTTCACTTCTTTTGTAGTTTAATTGGGCATGGGTGGATCATGTGATGTTGATGCTTACTGGTTAGAGAGCACTGATTCGTTAGCTGGATGCCACAGTTCGAGCAGCTGGCATTATTTTTACTCCAATAGCCATGGTGAGTACCTTATAGCCCTTTTAACTTTTTTTCACATTTTTATATTATGTTTTGATTCTTACTACCTTTTTAACAACCTTCGGTACCTGCTGCCGGCATAGTATAACCACTGCTTCTAGTCCAGCCTCCAGCTCCGGTCTAGGCTCCAGCTCCAGCTCAAAGCTGTGGATCTCGCGCTTCCTCCTCTAGAGCCTACTCCAGAGGATCCGTCTCTACTGCCAAGAGCCACTCTCAGGTTATATCCTTTTCTTCAGATGTCAGAGATGACAGTGACGACTTACAGGAGCTATTTGAGGACATCAGCTCTGCTGAGGCCTGTTCTTCTTCCCATCGGGTTTGCCAGTTGCAATGATAGATGAGAGAGATTCCCCTCTTTTATGATACATTGAAATACACTTACTTTGATATATTTGGTTTTTTTGGGCCTGCGTGCCCCAGTTCATCAATTATTGGGCCTAGGTGCTCCAATTTCACATACATTCTAATATACTTGGGCCTTTGTGCCATTCTCAGCATTTTACACATTTATTTGCATGGTTTACCTTATTTACTAATCAAACTGCTTTGGATGAATGATACAAGTCTCAAAACTTACAAAAACTACAATCATAACATGCCTGCCACTTTTGAACATGGTGGTCGCCATAATCCATAGCGGCTGTCATTCGGTCAACAAAGTGACATCACTGTATAGTGTACTTTCATTATGGTGATCTCATACTCTAAGGTGGCGGTCAACAGTATGATTGTTCCATTTTTTGAATTTTTGACATCCAACCTTCTCATACCTTATAAATATAGCTCTTAGGGTCCCCATTTCCTGTCACCTTCTTCTAGATGGGTTCTTTTCATGGTCCACTCTCTACATCGATTGAGGAGTTTTCCTATATTGAATGCCTAAACTTTGCCTCATTTGGCATCAACTCCCTATTTTTTCTGATGGCTATAAGGACTGATGGACCCTTATTGAAAGCAGCTGCTCAACTCTGGGACCCACAAACTCATGTCTTCTATTTTGGTTTGGAGGAGTTATGCCCTACTATAGAGGAACATGCGGCAAATTTAGACCTAACTCTGCGGAGCTCTGTTGTTGTTCCCATTTTCATTCTTTCGACTCAACAATAGATAATATAACATTATGATCTATCTGGGATGGAAGCTTCTCTCTTGACATCTGACAACTGCCTCGACATTTCCTGGATTGTTGAGAGGTTTCATCCTACCGGCGATCTTAGCGACCTTAACTTCTAGTTGCGGCGATGTTATGCCCTATGTTTTTGCGTCTTGGCTCGGTACCTTCTTGTTTCTTTTCATAGATGAGTTAGCTGTGCACTAGTTGATATTACAGGTCAAATGTGGTCGGGGAAAGACTTTATCCCGCTGGTTCTAGCTGAGACGCTGATTCGCCTGGTTGCTGTTCGCCACGCCGAGACTACCACCTTTGCTGGCAGCCTCTTGCTTCTTCAGGTAAACTCGACGCCTTTCCTACTATTGGCTAAAAGCGTACTGCCCCTGATAATTGCCTCCCATTTGCCTCTTTCATGAGTCTCCAATGATCAACTCATCCACCCCCAGTCCTCATAACTTCCATCAAGTATGTAGCGGCGAATCATAAAGGGTATTATCCTCTGTCAGAGTTCCTTTACTGTGATCTCAACACCTTTGCGGTACCACTTCCCTCTTCTACGAGTCTTCAACGATCAATTCATCCACTGGCCAGGCCTACTGTTAGGGACCTTCTGTTGCGCCCTTTAGAGGGTCCGTTTCATCCCAACTCAACCATGACAGGTGCATTCATGCTAAATTGTACCCAAAATTCTTGTACGCTCATATTTTATGATATACTTCGATGTCTTTCGAGGTTACTTTCTTAGTTCCCTGGTCAGTCCCCTTCTATGAGACCTGATCCCATTTTAATTTTATAATATTTTTTGGCGTGTTGTTTATTTTTTTTACAATAGCATGTTTATATGCGTTTTATGCTTGTTTGAGCTTACAAATGCATTTTAGGTTGTATTCTGGGACCGTTGGGCATTATGGAAAAAAGTTAGAAAATTTTTGGGTGGGCCTTATAAATATTGGCTTTAAGTAGATATTTTGAGATCCAAAGGTTCTTGGCTAAGTTTCATTCTTCGTCAAACCAAAAGCTTCACCTTCTCTCTAGATTTTCTTTGGGTTTGGGCTTGGTTTTTGGCGAACGAATAGCAGATCCATGATATCCTTGCTAGGGGCTCTGCGTTCATCCAAAAGGAATCTCAGTTCGACGAAGCTCAATTTTTATGGAGTTCTAGGCGTTGAGTTTTTTACATAACGAGGTAGGATCCTAAACTCTCATGTCTTAAAGGGGTGCTACATGAAATTGATGTGTTTTTACCATTTAAAAATGCATAAAAAGTTGGTTTATATTCTTAAAATGTTTTGGGTTGCTTCTCATTGGATAAAAGGGTTTTAAAAGTGTTTTTTGATTTCTAGTCAAAGCTGTGGACTCGTGTATGTCTGTGGGTTTCAAAAAATGCGAGTTTAGCTGGTTTGATTTTGGCGTATGCATGGATTTGCGAAGCTTTTCGTCAGCTAGGGCTTTTTCTCCGACGTTCAGTCAATTGAAGTGGGTAGTTCAATCAAACTAAATGGCCCGGGAGAGGGTTCAGTTGA